>JBCAUG010119140.1:10254-21294 GCA_038406175.1 Haplosyllis leylae | reverse complement strand
TTGACTGAATGCATTCCCTGTTCAATGAGGTGCAACAGGTCGACAATGGATGTGATTTAAGTCAGATAATAGCCTCAAAAGTGTACATTATTGAAATAATGTCCGAGGCTGATGCCTCGGACATTATTTTTCAATAATGTACACTTCCTCGGCCATTATCTTAATCAGAATGAATAGCAGATAGACGTGTACATGAGCTTGTTGAATACCTTTTATGGCCTCTGATCAAACTTTGTGGTTCGTTTGAAGTGGTTTGGTAAGTAAGCTATACTGTATTGACCGGAAGAACCAAATCCATTCATTTGATACATATTTTGTAGAAATTCCCACACTAACATAAAAATACCAAAGGAACATAACCATTTGTAGTATTCTAGTCTCACAGAAAAGGATCTGCATTGCAACTACGCCAACAGTGATTTCACTAAAATGCTCATGACTAATTTGACCAAAAACCTCACTCAACTGACCATGTTGACAAAATGGTGACTGAATAACTAACCTCGTACGTGTTGACAGGATCTACAACGGCAAGAAAGTACCCCACAGTCTTATAATTTTATAATCCCTACACTCACGCTTCCAGTTAGGGTTTCACGTGTATGTTTCATTTTTTTTATATTTGCTTGTTACTACCGACGTTGGAGAAAAACCTCATTTCCTGTTCAAAATAGAGACTTTTATTGCCGAATAAATAAGAATTACCTCAAAGTTATTGTTGATTTTATTTCGGTACTAAATTCCCACAGCTCAAGTCGTAGTACATTGTGTTTGGCTCTTTCTCTCCGTGAAATGAAATTCTATGTAATTTCTTACTCGATGCACCTCGTCGTATTCAGAGCTGTGTTTACAGGTGTGGCGAGAAAGAACTGAGGTACAATGGAAGAGATAGGTAGTGAAAAGACTAGAATTTGCACCAAGATGATGACAGTATTCAATCTTGAGTGGCGGCGAAGGTACTCTTTTCCTTTGATCTCTGCACAGGTGTGCAGCTTTGTGTCTCGGTGTTGGACACGAACGTGAAAACATTTACTTTAACAAACCAAGGTCTCGTGTACATGGGGAAAACTTGCAACAGGATTTTTACCAACAGATGAAAAAGTTTCCAACATTCCCACCGATAACATATATTTGCTCACATCAGATAAAACTGTACTTTTCTGAAGTAGGGGGGATATTTAGTCAGGTACTACAGACTTTGTTCATGCTGCACAAAAGTGAATGTTACAGATTTTGAGTAGATTAATGGGACCTTCAAAAGCTGCCACGAAGATGAGTATTAATATCCTTAAACATTGGTAACAGGACTGAAAAGCTTGCCAAAACTACTAAAATTCTGATCAACTTTCATATAATCATAAATCTATTCATGCATTCTTAAAACTGAGAAGTATAGTATAAATACTGTTACATTAACCACAAATAACCACATTTAAAAAAAATTGTTAATGAATATACTTTGTGAGATATAGTTGACAAAGTACAAGCCCCTCAATAGCCATTACTGATGATTTTGCTTAACCCAAGGGGTAACAAAAGGGCTTAAGATATACAAAATACAATATTTACAATAAAAATGTCTCTTCTTATTTTTGCTAGATATATTAACCTTTACTGTTATGGCAACAAACTTTAGTCTGTCTTAATTCTCTGATCATAATATGACTTCAAATCTGAAAATGATCAAAATCTGCAATCAAATTTTTTATCAAATTTTCTCTCAAATTATTTTTTTAAAAATTAGTTTCTGAAAGGAAACCTCAATATTACCCAAAACTATTGTATTTAATGTCTGAAGAATACATTTACATAGTAAAGCTGATAACATAACTACTTGTGTCAAAATTGTTACTCATTTTGTACAGGGCCTGTCTACCTAAGAAAACAAACTTTTAAAGTTGTAAATGGAATCATCTATATTTGTCCACTAATAGTAAGGATACACCTGTGAACAGTTTCTACCAGTTGGCTAGTTGGTTTCCAACCAATCTGTGAAGTTTTACACAATCTGTAAATTATTTCTTATGTTATAGAGAAACACGTGGGTGAGGATGATACACTGTTTACAAAACCTCTGGTGGGAAAAGGGTTAATGAGAAGACCTTGATAACGGGCCTCAAGTCCAAAAGTTTATTCCTAAGTTCCAAAATATTTCAAGGACTGCTTCGACTATACTATCCACAAATAAACCTTCATGCCATGGAAAATCTATCTTAGTGGGCCTTGATCTTACAATGCAAGTCAGTGTAAATCATTTTTTTGGTCGTGCACCACCACATGCACTGATCCAATTAATTATTGCCGAAAACCTACATATGATCAAAGTTAGGTGCTATATTTCAAGTTTTTATATGCTATAAGCAGGTTAAATATCAGAAAAACAAACAAGAGGTTCAGAAAATTCTGATCTGAATACTACCCAAATGGAAATTCTGAATACAAATTTAGTGATTTGAAAAAGTCAAATTTTACTGAAGTTCCCACATGGTGGATGAGGGGCGGGATGTCGCTGAGACGAACCAGCATACCCACCACTGGCTTAGTGACAGCGGTTAACACTCTGCTACGAAATGATTTAGCACGTCCGTGGGAACAGACATGAATGTGAACACGATCCCTCCACACCTCTTTGCTATTGCACGTCAAATCATCGCAAATAGTACCAAAATTAGACATGTCACATTCACGCTGAACCCCAAAGACACGATCTACCTCGTGGGTTATATGTCTATTAAATCTACTGAGTTTTACAATATAGTATATAATTCTTAGATCCATTACATTGATTGAGTTGGATTCCACATTTCGCTTTCAGAACAAACAACGTTGGAAGTGGAAGCTAGTGGAATGAAGACAAAAGAATCGCGCACTCAGGGGTCACCGTCTGGTATCCTATTTCACAGCTAAAGAATAATTTCCTTCGCCAAAATTTTCGTTTGAAGCATCGATTCCGAGAATAATATTACTCATCTCAATTAAAAATGATGACTACAGCACCTTTCTTTAACAAAAGAAACGTCCCTTTTGTTTATAGTAAACAAGTCAAGCAAAAGGTTGTTTTTACCGTTTTGTTCCTTTGAACTAGTTTTCTGTCTAAGAAAACACGTTTTTCATTTACGCATCATCCACGGGGAGATGGTGTATAAATACGAATGTGTTTTGAAACATTAAGTCTGGCGGTTTATTCTCTTTAGAAGTAGGTCCCAAGCATACAGCCGACTTTTTTCGACTCTGGCAATCAAATACGTTTTAAAGACATCAGTTACAACAAATATTGGGCGACATGATGCCAATTGCCTCTGTATGAACTGCACCGAGTAGGGATGAAACGTTCTAATCGAGTAATTGATTACACATATAATATCCAGCTATTCGAAAAGATTTTAAGGCTTTAATGTTTCAGTATCAACATTATGAAACATTTGAAGATCTAGATCACACAAAAAAATGTTTATACAAAATGTTGTTATAAATTTTGAGGCATTGCTCTGACACTGTACACACATTTTTTGACTTTGTCTAAAATGAAAGTCCCCGTTGGAATATTTTTTATCTTTCAAGTCTATTTCCCCCCACTTCACTCTTTCATTTGGCTGGTTATTCTACCCCACGTAGATGAGAAAACGTCCACCGATTAGAGTGGGAATAATATGAACTCATCCTTTCTATTTGCGTTGTAGGTGTCAATACGTTCTTGCACCAGTGACAATTTTTAAATAACTAACCAAACAGGGACTTATTCCTTTGATCACACTTGTTTGCGACAAAGTCAACATAAAAATTGGCAAATGTTCATGTTGTAACTCCGTGACCCAAAATAGTCACACTTGGTCCAGGTGACTTTTAGCACGCCAGAAGCTGACACGTTTTTCTGGGAATAATTTGTCCTTTTTGTAGGACAATGAAAAGGGTGGCCGACTGAACTTGTCTTTTTGAACTACGATGAAATTTTTTATCAAAAACAAGAATACTGTACAATGTGATTCCAGATTTTTGATATATCAAGACTCAGGTGTGACAAAATCAAAGCCGTGTTTTAACGTCCCCCAACGTCGCTGGCCAAGCCCTTGAGGCCTTTCAAGGTACAAATCACATTACAATAAGATGAGATGCGAATTGACCATGTAACTGTGCGGATTGGCAATTGTGTAATTAAAATTACTGTTGCTGTTGCTAGAAATTTTAAATTTGAATTTTAAACTCTGACAAAGATTTACCATTCGCATTATTTAATTAATTGAAAATTGCATAATGGTGTGCTGAAGTTGGAAGAATTTGTGTGTCTGTCTGTGAGCGTGTGCGCTTGACAACACAAAATGATTTCAGACTGAGGCTAAACGAGCTTCTAGACGATTTCTTCAAAAATGACCAAAAATTCGGGTTTTTCACGATAAACAAATCTGACAGAAATATACAGCCATTTTAAAGAATTATTACAACTTAAATGTTAACGGTAAGGGTTGTTTAATATTCTCAGTACTTGCTAGATTGTGTCTACTTCATCACATAATAAACATTTAATAGCAAGGAGAAGAAGTCCACATTTAGATCTGACACAAATGAAAATTGTGAAAAACTAGATTGTCTCACCTCTTCGTTCTGATAAGCTGTGACGGCGACGAACTGCGTCTCTGGGAATTCGTGCGTTGAAATGGTTCGTTTCTCGTCCTTCTGTCCAACTTTCACTATGTGGATGCGAGGTTGATACTTGTGTAAGGAATTCAACATTATCTGAAATAATTTAATTAACATGCAGATTGAACATATCTTTCTTTCTGGGTTCCCGAATCCTACTTAAATCCCCGTTAGGACATTATTTTGTTACTTATTAATTAATTGCAGCCCCAAGTAGGAAGTTGCTTCTGATCAGATGTTCTCAGCATGGCGTATCCTGCAGTGAATTGGTACCAACACAGTGGTCATTTTCAAGAAGCCTGTTTTCTAAATCTGATCGTACTCTCCACGAATCTGACGACTGTCCCGTTTTCAACCAGGTGCAGATGAACACATGATTCACTGCATGGACGATGGCAATACTGAACTGAATTATTATTTATTGCCACAAATATAAAGTAAATTATATTTTAGCACTTGCTACAAGAGGTGCATGAAACAGCATATATCTTGTAATGAGAAATCCACACATGTACTTTTTATGTGTTTGGCACCATTCACAACCAATTTGTTGTGATTGCTAAAGCACAGAACTGGAATCTTGCGGAATGTGCAAATAAATTTACATATAACAGAAAATTTATCATCGTGTTTTTTCCCAAAATGTTGTTTCCCAGATATTGTTCCTCTCTCCTAACCATGACCCATTGCGTATTTCTGCAATAACTGGGTAATTTACGATGGTTTCTTTGATGTCTTGTTATCGTCCACTTGTTGATAATTAGCACGAGTAATTAGTGCTGGTAATAAAACAATCTCAGCTACCGCCTCAAACCCATTATTCCCTCATATTGCTTGTGCTTCACACCTCCAAGTCAAATATTCCCTTTAGCTCTGGGACAGGGAGTGAAAATAATCAATTTCTTTCAGATCATGATATGGTATCTTCCAGAGAGGATGTAATTTTTTTGCTTTGATCTTCCCATTTCATTGTACGTCTATCTCGACCGTTATCGCTATTTCTCCCAGGAACATTGTTTATTCTTCACAGAAACATGTGGAAATTTCTGTCCAGGAAGTCACCAACTGGCCTCCGAATTACCCCATCATAGGTTATATGGTTTGAAATAGAATATTTCATCTTTACCAAAACATATTTTGATTGAGCTCTGTTCACTCCATTTCTAAATACCCCCCCCCCAAATCAATTAATCTGACTAATTACGGTCCAACGTGCGATTGTCACAACATTCAACATTCTCCCCTCAAATCAGTGAATCTCTTGAATTGCATGTTCGTCGTTACAATTGCTGCCAATGTAAATAAGTGCAGAATACCATATATATCGGTGAATACGAAGTACAATTTGAGGAAACTCCGCATAAAGACCTAAATCCCCAGTAAGACCGGTGTATTTGAGACAGAAACCCGACTGATGTTTGATCTTGTTTGTCCATGAATTACCGGAACCATTTAGAACTGTCGTGTAATGAATAGCGTGTAACAGATCCAGTTTCTTTTACTGGTCTGTTTTTTCAGGCGAAATGTCTGAGTTACGTGCAAAATAACCGCAATAACGGAACTGATCATACAGATTAATTGCAATACAAAATTCTCAGGTCAATTAAAATTACTCTTGATCATCAACTTCTTTCAATGGCATTCTTACAGACAACATTGATCATCAACTTCTTTCAATGGCATTCTTACGGACAACATTTTGCTGAAGCAATCAAAATGTTAAATGACAATTGTTTATATTTATTCTATCTAAAATTCTCGACAACATTGACAGTGTTTTTCAGTTACTGAAATTGGACTCCTACTCACCTGTCCATTGCCGTGCATTTTGTTGGTCAGTTTAACTTTGGAAAATGAAATCGGGTCCTTCATCCAGTGCGCCCCGAAGTTTGGAGAGTCAGGATGGACGTAGACGGTGTTGTGTGCGGGAGGCTCGGCCTTTCCGCCGGCCACCCAGTCGCCGTTCACGTACTTCCACCGATGGTTGTCCACCGAACCAAAATCCAACAGAAGAGAGTACATGGCATTGGGGTCTAGTCCGCTGATACATACGCGAAGCACGGGGAACATACGCCTACAACGGACATCGTGAAAAACTCACCTATGAATGTGAACTTTAAAAATACGATTTCAAGATTATTCTTTTCAGTAATATGGATGCATGTGAAACAGGACCCGGAGCAATTGATGCTGCTAATACAAGATGAACTTTTATTGTGCCACAGTTACGTGTTCGTTTTCAAACATTTCGTTGCGGATGAACTCATCCATGGTCACTGTCCTTTTTCGAATTGGAATTTCATTGCATTCCCCCCCCCTCCCCCGAGTGCGTCTACCTCGGCAAATCAATACATGCAATCGATCTGTTATATGGAATAAATAAACTTCTGTCGATTTGACAAATTCACCACAGTAAAATCGTTATCCGAGAAATTGAGACGCTTGTTGTATTTATTTGTAGTAATTTTTACAGGCAAATGAGTGTGTAGCTTGTCTAAATAATTAAAGAAGATCCATGAATATTGGAAAGGATTTAAATCGGTACTATTTTCTTGTGCTAGACATGCATCTTTTGCACAAGGTTTCTTGAAATGCTCGTTAAGAAAATATTTGTGGGAACAAATTTTTAAGATTGTAAAATGTCCGATTAATTAATTATTTAAAAGAGAGCTTTGTAAATTTCCTGCAAGTGACTAAAAAATTGCTCTTGCTCGCTGCTTTGAAGCAGATTAGTTAAATGTTGGAACTGTATCAAATTTACTTGATGATTCCCTTTCTAAATCAACTTAATTCATCTGAATTAGGTGGGCTAAATCAATCATTTCTACCAATTATATCACTGAGATATTTAAACGCATAAAAATCTCACCTTCCGGATTTGGTGACGATCATCTCGTTGGTGAGCTCCTTGAACTTGCCCCAGAGTTCCCGATCCTCCAGGGTGACTCGGAGCTTGGCTTCAGTCGGATCGCCCTTCGCTCTACCGGCTGACAGTTCGTTGTCCACAGCCTTGAGCAAGTGACTCATTTCTAATTGATTTGATTTCATCTCAGGCATCTTACTGCTTCCCGTGGTGTAGCTCTCGTGAACTGCAATTTCACCCCTTTCGCTTAAATTGGAAGGGAAAAGGGACACAATTAGGTTACATCCAGAACTCATATAAGATGGCGAAGAGACCAAACGATCTGATTACCTCAACAACTGATAATCCCCTACAAATCCTTCTAATTTCAGCTGGGAGGGAGGGTGGGGGGAAAGATATGTCTGAAGATATGATGCTTTTTTTGTTCCTCTGTGAAAAGGCCTCTCGATAAAGTGATATTTTGACGTATTACCTCTTATCTTTGGAGAAATTAACTGCGACGAAATGTTTTTTTCATACGGTGTGCGGAAAACTTTGCCGAATATTTGCATCTACAGTATGAATGCCATTTGTATTGACTAGGATATATAACAAGACAACGTAATTAAAATTTTGAAGAGAAACTCAAAAGATCAGATGAGACAGTCGGCGAACAACCGGCTGGGTTTGGTGGAAAATACAAAAGTGTGGACCAGCGGCATTGAAGGATCAAGTCAATTAATGTTTAATGTATAATTGTTCATGAGTAACCATCAAAACTTCCTCGTACCTGTTTATTTTTTTGATTAAGGATGTCCTGGCCGTTGATGTGACGGCAGGTTCTCGCTGTGTTTTCTCCGCGCTAATGATGCTTCTTTCCCCGGTTGGGATCCGCTGGTCTCCCCGTACAGATTCTCTGGCTGACGAGGCCGCTGCCAGCGTAATATCCAGTTTTATTTCGGCTACTTTTTTCCGCTTTAAAAGCTTGGTCTACGTTCTCAGTTTACAACCTTAGCTGTCTCCCACCTTCGGCTTGTAAAATTTCACAAAAGTTTGCAATTTCTGAAAAAGCAAACAATTCAGTGCTCTGTTAAATTTCACATGGGTTCGCCTTGCACACAGTCCCGACTGAGTGAGAATCCTCTGGCAGACTAAATCAATCCCCACACGTCCTTGCTCAATTTATACCAGCAAATAAACACTCCAATATCTCAATCTATCACTCACAGTCATCAATAGCTGCTTTTCGTCTGTAAATTAGTTTGAATTTTTGATTCTACAGCCACCAATGGTGGTCGAGGTGTTGGATTTAGAGTGTGCCTGATAGCCCTGCGTTATCTCCGTGTGCGTGACTCTCACAGTGTCACTTTCTACCAACGTGCTGAATTCAATAGAAAGCCCCACTCATGCTGTTGACAAGTTTCCAATTCGTTTTCTTCGGTGTACTTGGGTATGTCACGTGGGATTCCTTTGATCTTGCCGACAAACTTCGTCATGTGTGGAGAAACCTTAGATTCGTCTCAACCAATGAACGTCGTAGCATCAGAGAGACGGCGTTCAAACCACGCCCACCTTGCATGAACACTCCAAAAGTGGTACGTTACCATTAAGAAAAAGACCCTAGGCTCATAAAATTGCTAAAAATCTTAGTCTTATGCGACTTGGAGTAATGTTTGTGTGTTAAATTAAGAACAATCGTTGAAACTGGGTCCTGCCACCCTTTTGTTAGGTTTAGCAGTTACAGACAAATACTATTTGCTCCTACAAAATTACTGCGTTTTAGGATCAACAAGACTAATTAGGAATCCTTTTTCTTCTCATTCTTAAAATATATACCGTTCAAGGCATCATATATTATGGTAAATTATTTCTTCGTTCGTGCACGCTCATACATGTACTTAACAATTTCTGATTTCTGAGGAGGTAGAAGCGTGTATTCGGATATTACCTGTGAGTATTTTTCTCCCAGTTTTTTTAGCATGAGTAAAGAGTTTAGGACATTTCTTAAACATGTTCAATTCTGAACAAATTTTCAAGACAACCGTTGTAAAGTGTACTCATCTGAAATGGCGTGCGTTTTGAAGTTTATTATTGTTTTCGAAATGGATGTTTACGTAAGTAAGTATCATGCATATTTATGTTTTATTTGGTTATGAAGCAAACGGAAGGTCTACTTTGAAGTACGGTACTTGTAATCATTTGTATCTGTTTGAAGACGCATATCATTAGCTGCACAAATTATTAACAAGTAGCGTTATCTTTCGTAAACTACCATTGCGAAACTAACATTTATTTCCATAAAATTAAAGATTCAGGAAACTCGCCATTTCTGAATTTTACGTATATATTTTTGGAAAATGCCACGACTATGAGTGAAAGTTACTCCTGTTGATCATGTGCTTCTGATTGTTAGGAGTGTACAAAAACGTTTTGGAAACAAAGAGTGAAATGCACGAAAAACTATTAAAGACTAAAGACATTAAAATAAATTCTAAAACTGGTGCATGAAAAAAATTGTGTAGTTGGTATTTTCCCAAAAAGTCGACGTAACATCACTACACCAGCCTAATGAAGCCTTTTATTGTAGCCCGAGATTGCAACAACAAATTCTGGATAATGTACACAAACTGAAAACTAAACAGAGAAAATTTTCAAAACTGCAAAATAAATGTATGAAGGAGAAATCCCAAGTGAAAGAGACGGGAAAAGGGCTGAGAAAAATGGTAAAATTTTACTTCATGGATTTTGAAAATGTGAAGAATTTTTTGATTGCAACATTGTTGTACTCACCGTTTTTGGATGAAATACGTCGAGGTATACGTAGTTTGTTCGTTCTGTAACTCACTGCCACATTCAGAAAATCATTTCGTTATCTATAAATCAATTATCAAGTGTTAGACTCGATATGAAGTCTCATTCTGAGTTTTTATGCTGTCTTTTCGAACAGTTAGGTTTCTATGCGAATCATTTTCCAGACTTAGCCAACACAACCACATTCAAGAGTTTATTCTTTCATAAATAAAAATCTGCCATAAGTTTCAACATTTTTGCTGAAGATTTCACAAAAATTTTTATGATACAAATTTTTAAATTTGGAATTATTTCTTGTGATGAGTATAGTGTTCATTGCAAGAATCGCTGAAACAAACACTGATTTGGACAGATCACACATCCTGGAGTGGCATTTCATCTGAAAGACAATTCATCTAAACCATTTGTTTTTCAGTCGCGCCTGCTACTCACCAGCAGAGCCACTTATCTTCTCACTGTGGTGTTGTTTGCTTGTGGACAGATTATTTTTTGCAAGAAATTAACACCAGATGGCTATGTCCTGACCTTAAACTCTCCTTAAAGCTACTTTTTGCAAGAAATTAACATCAGGTAGCTGTGTCCTGACCTTGTAGACACTCCATAAAGATACTTTTTGCAAGAAATTAACACCAGGTAACTCTGTTCACCAGAAATGCTTAAAGACACTCTTCAGTCTTAATGACAACTGGTGGATCTAGGGGGGGGGGGTACCAAGGACACCCCCCCTTGGTCCCAACTTTTTCCTTTTTCTT
>JBCAUG010119140.1:0-10199 GCA_038406175.1 Haplosyllis leylae | reverse complement strand
AGCACACCCACCTTGGAGGTTTGTACCCCCCCCCCCCCCGTCTGGGAAATCCTGCATCTGCCACTGCAGGAAGTACTTAAAGACACTCTTCAGTCTATGCATCAGGCGTGACATAATGCTGATAAGCATTCTTGTTTTAAATTTGATTTCATAAACATAAAATACAAAAGAACAAGACACCACAGTTCTCCACGAGTAATTTCCATAAATTATGTTTGGGGGTGGGGGAGTGGGAAGGTAGGGTATAAGATATTACACATTGCGTTTATTTTACACATCTGGACGTTGTCCAACTACCACAATCACCTCCAGTACCTGGCCAGACCACCATTACCACCACCATTTACCAACGAATGTGCTTTTACCAATGATTTCAATAAAATCCTGGTATGGAAAAGTTGATTGATAAACTTAGTGCTCAGTGTTAAGGCTCATTCAGACCAAGCGACAGCGTGAGCGTGATGATAGATGGTTTCTATTGATTTGTACCAGTCCCATTCAGACCAAGCAATAGCGAGAGCGAGGCCACTAGCGACGCCGCTCCAAAATGGGCCCAGAACCCATTTGATTTCTTGCCGCTAGCGAGACCCAGCGATGGCGCTCTCGCTCCCGCTTGGTCTGAATGAGCCCTTAAGTTTCCGATTCCATCTTAGTTTTAAATTCGTTCGAGCTGACTGTTTAACAGTGCAATATCTACGACACTAAACCAATGACTCTTATATTATGTGCTCTTTTATCTTTGACTAAACTTCGCCTAATCCTTTTCTTGCCCTTCAAGCAGTAGAAGCCACTGACCACTTTGATAGTTTTTTGGGCAAAATATTACTTTGCAATTTTTTGATCATTTTTGTAAGGCCCGTATACTTTTCTGAAAAAATTTTCAGGCGTATGATCCTTCCTGTTTTAATTTGAAAGTTTTTTTAATCATTTAAGAATTGACATTCAATTACAATTCAGACATTTATTAATTTTTGTCCACGTCGACACATTTTATCTTCAGGCGCTCATAGATCAAAGTCAGGAAAATTCCCCGACCTTCGTGTGATCTTACACAACTGCTGAAGAAATTCTCGTGGACATCTGAATGTTTCTTCTCAGGCTTCAGGCAGAAGACTATCTGTGGCTGTTTAAAGGTAGTTTTTTTTTGACGGGGGTTGGGGGGGCTCAAACTGCCAGCCCTTTTTTTCTTGTCTGTTTTACCCTACCCGCGCCTAAAAAAATAAGAAACTGCCACATTGTTTTACTTCTTGTCTGTTTATGTTCCCGGCCCATCCTGCATCAAACACGTGCGAAATACTACGTGAATCTAGAGAACTACCCGAATCAACTGAACACCAAGCATCATATTTTTTACCACCAACTAAAAACAAAATTTACACCAAGATTGTGCTAGATATTTTTCTCTTTTCACCCAATTTCATCAGAGAAAATACAGTTTAACAGATAAATGGACATCGACTCAAATATTCTCCGGTCACAAAAATTTGATATAATTTAGGATGTTATGACAGATTTTTTTCACCAAAAGTCCATCGTCTGGCGCCAGACTAGTCTTGTTCCGTCAATCAACCTTGCAGGCCACACACTTGAATTTCTCATCATTTTACAGCCTTAACTACATACCAACTTCCATTTCTAGAATTGCTCTAGTCAATCGTCCACTGCAACTTAAGTACTTGTAAACAAATTGACTTTCAGACAGGCCGCCGTTTCAACATTTTGCAACTACTTCAAAGGCCTTGCCGCCCCATGTTTCAATTGTTCTTCAGAGCACCTTTTTCTTTTCCCCTCGCCAAAGCACTTGTTTTCGTAGCAATGAAATCTTGTCATAAAATCGACAATATGAAAACCCTAAAAATGAGACCACCAGGCGTTTCTTGCTCTACCACAACATCTACCATTTCTGAATATTCTGATTAAATTGTGAGCGGCAACTTCAAAAGAAATACATAAGTAGTCAAATATACCGTTCGTTTTCTTAGGCGTATTTATGTTCTCTTCCTTTGGTGTTCTAGGTATATGTAATCAAGAAGACGATATGATGATACCACTTGAATAAACCAAATACTTTTACTGAAAAAATTGTTGTGGGTCTCTGGCATTGTTAACTGTTATTCACTGCTAATGCTGATTGAAATTTAAATAATTCTATTAAAGTACACCGGCGTAAAACAAAAGGACAACTAGGTTTTCTCTGTATTTACCTTGTTCCCGTTCAGATTTCACAATACGCGTTTCAAATGCCTACGTTAAATTACAATTTATATGTACAAATTTGTACTGGAATCAGATCCTACAGATGTTCTATCACTGTTTCAGCGATCATCCTTTTTATTACCTATTATTGAAGGAGGGGGGGGGGGGCACAGATCTTCTTCAGGTTAACAATTTGCACTGACAACAAAAAGAATTCTTCTCTACGTCCTCTCTCGCCGAATTAACTGAAAGCAAATTTACAACAAGTAAACAAAGTTCTGATCATTATTATATTTCATGTAAGATACATCTCGGTAACAGAACAAAACACAACAATATCATATGTATAGCTTCTCAACAATCACATTGTTTAAACATGTTAACCCATCGTGTAACATGCGCGTGCGTTCGTGTAAACGTGCAGATGCGCGCCTTTCTTTAACCATGTTAAACCAAAAACAATTATGAATTCTAAATAAAATCATATTCCACAAATTTCTTAGTCTTTTCCTTGGATGTTTTTTGCTCAAAGAATAAAATAGCTTCTTTTTTTTTTTGCTGGCCAGGATCGCGCACCAAAATAATTGACTGATGTTTATAGCACATGTACGTATTTCAAAGTTTTAATAAATGGTCTATTTTTGTCCCCAGTCTGTTAATTTCAACCTTACTTGTACATTTAGTATGATAATTATATAATGTGCACAATACAACAAGAATCGATAAAACACAAAAAAACATTGTACAAATGTTCTGAATTGCATGATCAAAAGGAGAACATAATTCAGAACTTCACCCTCGACGTGCACATATTTAATGCGCAAGCACCTGTCTCACTAATCTATTTTACATTTCTTTTTGTTTCCAACAAACCTTCATATTCCATGGGTTGAGATGCACACTTGGTGTTTTTATTGTATACACATGTATATTTCATCACTTTCGAGTATAAATGGTGTTTTGACTTGACATGATTTATATTTACATGTAGTTTTTTCATCTTGACCAGCAAGTCTCACTCATGTCCAAACTTTATCTACAAATCACACAAATTACTTACAAGTAGGTAAAACTGCATCGACTATAAAGATGATCTTTTTAACCTGAATCTTTTGTACATTATTTCAACAAAATTCAATTTTGTGGGCACTTTGATGTCTTACCCTGACATTTGTAGCATCCAGATTTTCTTAGTCTGGCGGATAACAGAGAGGAAACAAAAGATGTGAGTTTTCTGCATTAATTATCACTTACTATTTGTGGAAATCTAAATGGCAGTGTTATCCAGAATTAAAATCCCAGAATTGTAGGATGAATTCTACAATGCTGTCTTCATTTACCAAGTTTGCAGATTGTAAGTTTTAAACGGAGCAAGTGTGCAAAATTACCTTCTGGAAACAAAACAGCAGTAAACAAATACCATTAAAAACTATAAACTTTTCAGTGACGTGACGTTCGTTTTTGCTATGATATTGACTAAATTCGTCTTCCACTTCAAAGACGACAATTCAGGAATCACATGCTAATTTTCGACAAGGAAACATCAAATATTTACACTCATCCCACTTACAACGAGCAATCCACTTCAATTAACAAGATATTTTAGCATCAAATCCATTAATAACAAGTGTTAAAAATACGTTTGGTGGACGTGAGCTCTTTTGATCAAGTATTTAGTATTCATTTACCAGCAACTAGCGGTAGCTTTATTTTGAGAAAAGTTACTTAACTGTAAATGCAAAACTCTAAAAATGGTTTCTACTTAAAAAGATATTTAGATTAACTTAGATCAAATTTGGTGTGCATCTAACCGCCACCTTGATGAACTTTTCCATAAAATTTTAAGTCTCTGCCTTCAAGAGCGTATGTACATCTGGTACATAAAATCCATTTACTAATACTTAGTACGAAGGATTCATTATCAAGCTGAAATTAATTGTGCACATGGACCTAACAAATCATCCTCCACCTGATACTAAATTTGAAATTTTTACCCCTATTTTGTGTAAAATTATGCTAATGTAGAAGAAAAATAACAAAAAAGTGTTCATGTAACTTAATCACATTTGATGTGAATCTATTAGGTGCCTTGACAATCATTTTCTTAAAATTTGTTTCAAAACTGCATTCAGGGAGGTAACAGATGCATAGGTCATTTTGACATTCGCCAAAATGGTCAGTTTAACGAGCAGTTTCTTTTGATCTCTTCACTTGCTGTAAGCGGGACTCAGCGTGAATCATCAACGAGCTTGATGCTCTTCGTAACTTGTCGGGCCTTTGTAGGTAAACAGTGCCCTATAACTGATGATTAATTTTTACTTTTCTGGTGAGTTTCAAGATATTATTTCACATCCCACAAACACACTTTATTCCATTTGCTAGAACAGGATGTGACGACGTACCATCAGTATCAGTATTGCATTAAGCCAACTAAACAATTACATATTAGGATGTACACTAATGGTGTGAAAACGACGTGTAAAGGAGGACGAAGGATCACTCCGTAAAGGGTTCTTCCTTTCGGTATGGAAATTGAACAGAACTGCACTTTACGAAGGTAATTAACATGATTCTCAGCGAGATCCGAAATTACGCATTCTGCTGTACAGCATCAATGTCATGGCGCTAAAATTAGAATCTATTACTTGTTCTTGGATGTTAAATGCACTTCACAATCTCCCCAGAAAACTTTCAGTCTTCCCATGAAAAACCTTCCTCATAGTATGTACATGTATAAAAATAGAAAATGAGCGAATGTGAAGCACAACTTCCACTGAAAGATCACCCAATTTTTTTTAAAGCTTATTACCTAGGGTCATATTTCCCTGCAAAGAGTTATAAAAATAGATAATGTCTGTGTGTGTACTTGGTGACCAAATCAAGTGACTAGTCACAAGAAGTTATACTACACTTATACTACCGTTTTCACTTTATAAGAAAATAGGTAGCATTAAAGGACATTACGAATATTCAATTTCATAAGCGAAATTCATAACATTAGCCATTTAAAATTTCCTAAACAACGCACAGAATTTCCAAAAGGCAGAAGAAAGGTGCCAAGCAACATATTAAGAATACTTAACAAATATCTACACATTGTAACCTGATATAGTTATAAAAATATTGACTTTTAATGTGAATAACCTTTGCAGGAAAGTTTAAATTTCACGAAAATCACCGCTGTAGCATAGCATGCACACGTCAACAGTGGACATATCCCATACCAAACGTACACAAACTGAGAATTATCAACTCGACGTAATGACCTATCCATGTGAAAAGCGCAGCCTGAACGTGCCTTTCACCCTCCAAGTTTGATTCACTTCTAGAACAATACAGAACTCAGGCTTCCCACGTTTTCGGACTGGCAAACTTCTAAATTTTTCCAGGTTTTTACTATATTATAAATTTCCAGGTGTTTTTCACTGTATTGAAAGTTCTCTTGGATTAAAATTTGCAACCTTACAGAATTTCATTTAAACAAATACCAAAAAGTAAACTTGCTGTTCTAGCCTACTTCAGGGTGTTGCATTATTCCAGAACCCAGACAGGAAGCAGAAAAACTGTGCCATGCTCTTTTTTCAGGTTTTATGCAATTTTCCTGGTCTATTTAAATCATAAAATTACAGGATTTCCTCAGGTTTGTCAGGTGACTCATTTTTTTCCAGGTCGCGTGGGAACCCTGAGAACTGCCACTGCCTGCTGAACTGGATTTCATGTGACGTGTACGTACAAATACAATTATACGGTTTGGGATTTATAAATGGATTAATTCACGATAGTGACACGGCGCGTTGTGGATTTTCAAAATACATTGTGGAATAGCAGCACACCAATATGGTATGCGATTCAACACATTATTAACCAAACACAAACTGATCACAAATATCAAGATGAACAAACCCATTTTAGTTGAAATTGTATCGGAGAGTTTCTGGATTTCAACACATTCACACTGGCCTTAACTCATCATACTTCTTTGAGAATTATTTTCACTGACACGCAACAAGTGCAAGTGGGACTGAACAACATCATCAAAATTCACAAAAATTGCCCATGTACAAAATAAAGGCTTTATAATCAAAGCCCATCATGTTTGACACTTTTGGTCTCCGCAGTGATAAACAGAAGAACTAAGTGGGTTCGCCTTTCTGCGTGGCGTTGGATGACGGAGTGGGATCCTGCAGGGTGTCCGCCGTATGTTCCGTAGTGGAGGGTTTCGAAGAGGCTTGGTGTTGGCGCGTACTACCTCCACCACTATCTCCTTCCCCGTCCCCTCCTCCACCTCCTCCCCGGGTCCGATGCTGGTGAATTGCCTCCCATATTCTGCACAAAACACCTCCCCTGAAAGAAATATGAGGTATGATTGATGTAACTGCAGATGATGCATCATCAAGAGAATTTGATAACATTTGTCCTGTTTATTTTAAACTGATTTTCCTTTCTTTGTTTGGTGTATTTTTCTAGTTGTGTGCAGGTATTAACACATAGATGTAAAGCGATAATTCTGTTAATCTGACATGCAAAGTGACAGATCCGGATAACAAGTACACATAACCCAATGGCAATCTGTGGTGTCATCTCTGTGCAGTATGAACACCTCTACACAATCCTATGCAAGCCATACCCAGTCATATCACAACAAACACATTGGGCACATTTGCATATTGACCCACAGCTACCAGAAAGTTCTCTATCTTGTGCTCCACCGAAATTGGAAACTAGGTATAATAGGAAACTTCAATCTAACGAGAATCATTTGTACAAGCCAAGGTAAAATGTTAAGTACACTGAAATCGATTTTATGTGTGAGTGTGTGTGTGTGTTTGTGTGTGAATCCTAGTACTACTTATAACATAATGCTCTCAAACGAAATATTAACCAACCAATGCCATAAATCAGCAAAAAATGAATCATGAGAGGATTTGCGAATTTAAGAACAATCGGGTGGGAAGGGAAGCGATTCAGTTTGCAATATGCCTACTGTCGGAATATGTTACTTCATGTCTCCCTTTTTACTGCCGCCCTCCCTCTCCCCATGGTTATACATTTCCATTTGCTTCAGCCCAAATTAAACATACTGAAGATAAATTTTGATGCCAACATAATAATCGGTGTAGGGTTTACAAAAAGTAATAGAAGTTATTTGTATTTAAGTAAGGTTGTTTGGTGTTTATTTTTCTTTCATTGCTATAAGTCACCAAACGGATGGGTGCTTCTTGGGGTTTTATAGGCTTCCACTTAAAAATTCTTGGCACTGGAATTGAGACCGTGAATTTTTGGAATTCTTTCCACATTCACGTTATCCTTGACGTTCGGCACATTGCATTTAACTTGCATTAGGACGTTGACACAACTGCTGGAGACATACGTATTTACCTCAGATTTAACCGCCGTAAATCATCCCGAGTGACTAACTCTAACACGTCTCTCTTTGTATAGTCCTCTGTAACGAACTGGAAGCAAAGAAATCAAAACAAAAACAATAGGGGCGTGCCTCAGCTCTACACATGGTGCAACACATAGCAGACAGATGTGACAGAGTCGTCACGAAGAACACGTTTGCAATGTTCACTCTGTATCATTGCTATTTTGTTATCCATTGGATAATGAGTTGTTACTTAACTTTAGTGGGTTCAAACGTATTCTTATGACCACTCTGTCAGTACATGATGATTTTGTAAAAAGTAAAAAAAGTTGTCGGCGAAAACTTACACGGATTGTTTAAAATTGGCAAAAGCCGACGGTTTCTTGTTTTTTGCAATGAGCTGAAATACGTAATGTTTTTATAATTCCCTTCAGAAATATACTGACAAATAATTTTATCAAAAAAACCTGTGATCGAAAAAGCTTAATGTCACTACATCATTATTCCATGAAACATAATTTCAGTTATTGAAACCAATTTAGATTAGAATGTACTAAGAATTAGGATTATTGTTCAAGTTACTTAGGACCGTGTTATATACCTTGTCTATTGTGTCTTGATCAATACTGAACTGCTTCAACCAAGCTATCAACTCCTCATCTCCCATCGGTGCATCAATAGAGTTATAGGCTGTGTGCATGCCGCTGTTGTTGGCGCTGGCGCTGTTGGTCGCACTGTTAGTGGCGCTAATCTGCATGGGCGTTTCGGTGCTTCCTGTACTCATCACGATAGTACCACCTGCTGCACCGCCCACTGACCCTCCCACCGACCCCGTCAATGACCCCGCGCCGTTTATTTGTCTGAAATTTCCAAAGATTACATAAGAATTCTAAAGTCTTAAAAATAAACAAGAATGCTTATCAGCATTGTGTCGCACCGCTTGAATTTGCTTGTACTTGATATTTATTTTTGCATGCACAAAGGTTCATACAGTACATATTAGCATTTGATTGGTTTTGTTTTGAAATTAATAGCAATTATTAGAAAGTTTTTTTTTTTTTTTGTCAAGCCAAATCAGCAGTCATCCAAAAATGCCCCATGTAGGTGATTTATTCTTTCTGTCTGTCTGTAATTCTGTCTGTCGTAAGTTTTTCACAAAAGTGAAAATTACTCAGAAAGTGCTCTGATGACGAAATATGAAGGCATTTTTATGTGTCTAGCTAGCTTATTTTAAGAGCTTATTTTTGCATTTTTTAAAATTTTTTTTAAAAATTAAAAAAAAATTTTTTTTGGGATCTGAATATGCATTAGGCCAAATCTGGTGTTATCTCAAATTCCCTTTACAATGGGGGCAGGGGGGTTCCGAAAATCAAAGTTGCTCAGAATGGTCTGAAACATGTTCTCGTTTTGGAATTTTTGAGATCTGATGAACTTTTTGAAATTTTGTATTTGAGCTAACAAGCAAGCCTACATACCTACCTACATACAGACATCATAGTGACCAGATAAGTCGCTCCGCTCATAGACGCGGCGCAACTAAAAACCCATGCAACACCCACTTTTTGAACATCTATTTTATCTCATCTTTATCCTTGAAAATACATTTGTTTGTATCAAATAACACATTCTTCTAATTTGGACGCGTAGCATTCTACTCCAATACCACGTAATATGTAATTAGGAAACGACACATTATGTACGAATAGAAAAATGGAAAAATGAGACATTAGTCATTCCATTAAGGCTGTCTATTCACATGTACTATCAAAGTCCCCTTTTTCTCATTATTTAAAAATGGGTTGAATGCTGTCCGGTGGTTCTGTTCACCAAAAAGCGTTGAACATTAAACAATAAAAAAGCGTTAGCATTGTGTCGCACCACACTTGAGTTTGTTTGTGCTTGGTATAATTTTATCTCAACAGATATAAAACTAGATGGCTGGTTAGGTAGGAAGCCAGATATGTAGCTAGACATACATAGCTAGTGAAATGGATAGATAGCTAGAGAGATGGACAGATAGAGAGAGACGGGTAGATATAATAGTAAGTTGTTTAGAATCTCCTACAATGGATTTTGGTTCAAATAATTTTGAATCTGGATGACTTTCTGTTCTGGTGGGAAAACATTTGTGAACAGAAGAAAACCAGAGAGTATAAAGTAGGGAGAGATGTCACCGCTTCACAATTCAATGTAACACAGCTGCTGGCCAATTTGGGTGTTCCACCATAGCATTCAAACAATTACGTAAATGGACTTACCTTCAGAAAATCATTTTTTTCAATGAAAGAGCGACAAGTCTTCCATAAATCTCTTTAGTCTAAGTTAGGCAGATAACTAGGCTATATGGTGGGACCATTTTGGGGGGGCGGTGTGACACATTTAAGGGAGGCCATTGAAAAAATTGTTGTGTTTTTCAGCACATTTGTAACAGCTTAAGGGATACTCTGGATTCACTGATTTGATTTGCAGCTTAGATCTAGATTTAAATGTGGCTGAGGAATAGATCTAGATCCACAGCTTAGATCTAGATCTAAACACAGCTGATGGATTAGAACTCAATCCACAGCTTAGATCTTGATCTAAACACAACTGAGGGATTAGATCTAGATCCACAGGTTAGATCTAGATCTAAACA
>JBCAUG010119029.1:0-21301 GCA_038406175.1 Haplosyllis leylae | reverse complement strand
GGTCAATGAAGCGTAACTCTGTGTTTTGACGAGAGTTTTACGTCACAACACGTCACAAGTGGGTACAGCAACCTTAACCCATGACAGGATTGACCCATTCACCTGGTTGAACTGCAAGTTCCTTAACTTCTTCGTTCCATTCTCAGCGCAATGGTCATGCAATCTTCTGGCAGTCATGTGTATTGAAAAGTTCTTCGCCTTGTACTTTCCACTGAAAACTAGAAGTATCTGTACGGTTGCCATAGCAAAGAGGGTCACATTTATTGTTACTTTCGTCTTGGTCGCATACAACATGCAGAATTTATTTTTAAGGAAAGCCGATGTGTATCCGAATGGCTTTAGACATTGTACATTTATGAATAAATTTCACAGTTATGCTTTAATCTTTATTAAAATTGAGAACACGCTTTATTCCTTTGCTCCATTTACAATCATAGTTTTAACAAATGGGGCGAAAATTTGTAAATTTATGTGGGCCTCATGTGCACGTGATCAGGGTGGAACAGAATCAACCAATCAGGCTTTGAGTAAATCAGCAAACAGGGGAACCGCCATGTTAATTACTGTGTCTCTAGCCTTTCTGATTCTGACAGGACCCGTGGCTGTCACATATTTTATCACACTGGGCCCAGACCTCGTACTTCGGGCAGTAATAGTCCTAATGCGATACACGAACCACAGTATTAATGCTGTACTGTATTGTATGAGCGGTTCCAGGTTCAGAAATGAGCTGATGAAAATGTTCCCATTCCGTCTCTGTACAAAAAGAACAATCAGGTTGCAAACTGATAGTAGTGTGGTATTAAACTCAAATGTCACATCATCAATTCGTTCTGGAGCAAATCCTACCTGAGATTAAAATGTGTGCCTGCCAGGGGGAATTTAGGGCCAAACTAATATTCTAATACTGGATATTTATAGCAAATAAATTCTAAGTTGAACTACTGTGTTAAGCATTTTTGCATTCGACGAAATATTCAAATTTTGTGAAGATATCCATTGCAATTTATTTTATTCACAAAAAAGCAAAGACTTGGGACGGAATCATAAATGTCAACAATGAAACTAGAAGAAGAAACCCATCTGTCATTAACTGTAAGGATCATCAATGATTGCAATGGAGCTCATCCAGGCAATACAGCTCAATGCTGTCACCATTCGCATATTTGCACCCAAAGTATGATTCCAAAAAATTATTGCATCTGAGTGGTCTGATATGCTCCCCTGATGGAAAATTGCTCTGACTTATTGTAATGTGCTTAATGCTTAATTTTATTTACTTCCTCCACGAAGTGGAGTGGGGTATCGTTTTTATTCACCCGAGGAAAAAAATACCCCCCCGAGCCCTGGCAAAGGGGAGTATTTGGTCCCAAGGGTAAATAAAAATAATACCCCATGACAGCTGAGTGAAGTGACGATTTTATCCTATGACAAAGCATTTTTTTATTCGTATTTTCCGGGTTCATACAACATATCATATTTACAATGCATATTATAGGTGAATCGAACCGGTTTTACAAAAAGTGCAAAGTAATCATTTAATTGTATCCTTTTAAATCTGATAAAATGTTGAACCATAGAACATGGGTAAAAACTTGCACGTAAAAGCTTAAAATTAATTTATCTGACAAACAGTAACGAACATGAAAACCCCAAATAAAGCCCAACCCAAGGTCCTCGCAACATCGGTAACCATTTAAATACAGTATAAGAGGGAACGATAAAATATTATCTTAACTTCTAACAGTACAAAGCACTTTTGATTTGATTGAATGACATAAAATATTTATAGTGGGAACATTATAACACTAAGCCCATAGTGTTGAAGAATTAAATCTTATTCTTACTAATAAGTGATCGCCAAAAACGCAACATTGTGTCAACATTTAATCAAGTAAGAATTGATGAGCATGAATTACAGTATTATCAAATTAATTCTTATTCTGAATTCTTATTCTTGGGAATAAGCAGTCCCCAAAGACGCAACATTTTATGAACCTTTAAATAGGATAATTGTTGATAAGCATTAATATCAGCTGCTCTGATAATAGAAATCCTATCCAGTAAAGCTTGCCACGAAAAGTCGTGTCGGAACAGGCGTGTGAGATGAATATGGTACTTACAGATTATCATTACATAGTTCAACAGAGGTTGGTTGAAGCCTAGTATCAGACAATTTTCCCGAGAGTATACAGTGTTAGGATCGACCTTTACTTTACAATATCGTATAAGATTGACCCATAAGGGGTAGACTTTGGGGCACTCCCAGTAAGCGTGTACAAATGTTTCGGGTTGTGAACCGCAGACCCCGCAACTGGAGGAACCATTTGACCACAATGCTCTCTTCACATTTATTAAGAAAGCAAGGTTTAAAAATTTCATATGAAAGGCTCGAATTTTTACATTAACACAGACTAAGGATTTTTTGTAAATATTGATCCACTGGTCCTCCAAGCCCGTGATCCCCAGGTCCCTTTCCCATTTGATAACAACATTTCGAAATGATCCCGGTAGCTTGCTTACCAAGAGTGCATAGCATTACTTTACTGAGAAACTTTTTACGTATAATTGTTCAATCTCAGGAATCTCCCCATAGACTCCAGAATTGACCTGTGTTACCCACTTGTGAGGCATTTTCGTTGAGATAAAGTCCGCATTGATCAATCGTGCAACCTTCGGGTCTAAAGTTTCATAGGCTTCTAGAAAATCTTCCACTGTAAGTATGTGATTCTCACATAACACATTAATAACCTTAACTCTAAACAGTGCCTTATGATAAGCGCCAGAAAGTGCAGAATTATACATTATAGGCATTAAGGCCACCATGCCTGCATTATCCGTAAAATGTGCCTCACACCAGTACGTGAGGATTGAAAACCAAATTGCAGGAATTCCTTTCCTGGTCACCCACTTGAGGTTTCTAGCCTGTATATTACAGACCAGAAACTCCGTAAGAGGCATTAACAAATATTTATCCACTTCTTGAACCCATGGTAACATTGGATTATCTTTGGCCACATTAAGCCACGACAATTTGAGAGCCTTATCAAACAGGGAGACATTAATCATGTTAAACCCTCCCTTATCTATAGGTTGATATAACAAATCAGCTGTACAGTAATGTGGACCATTAGACCATACATGATTATTCAGTAAAGTTTGAATTTTTTGAAACCATCCAGGTGGTGGAGAGGGTAACGAATGAAGCTTATACTGAAGCCTAGGTATCAATAAAGATTTAACCGTGAGAATTCTACCCAAAATTGAGTATTCTGGCCCTGATCTTTGACTGATTATAGCTTTTATACTTTCTAGTTCATTTTCTAACAACGGTGGGATATGGCTCTTGGAGAGACTCAAATCCCAGTCTATGCCTAAGTAACGAAATTGCCCTTGTTGAGCAATAGGAAAATTGCTCATGATATCCAACCATTGAAATTCCTTTGATAGCGGAATAATCCAAGATTTTTGTTCATTCACTGTAAGATATGAAATTGAAGTAAACTCTTGTAAGATGGTTAAAACTTCTTGGAATGTATCCCTAGTCCATTTCAATGCCAATAACGTGTCGTCGGCCAACAAATCTAATTTCTTACAAGTAGACCCCATGGGTATACCCACTATTCTACCATTAGCTCTAAGAGCCAACGTCAATACCTCCAAAGCTAAGATGAAATACAAGGGAGAAATTCCGCAGCCCTGCGCGACCCCCCTTGCGGGAAATATCACCTCTGAAAAGTGACCTTTATTCAAAATATGTAATTCTTTACCCGTGTAAAAAATCTCAAACCAGGCAATAAAGTAGTCCGGTAGATTATATTGAATTAAAACGGATTTTAAAAATTGCCAACTGATAGAATCGAAAGCCTTCTGGATGTCCAATAATAACAACATGGGCACCTGTGTCAAATTTTCTTCACTCAAGGCTATAAGAGCCTGTGCCTCAATTAAATTTTCATGAATAGATCGTTTACGCACAAAGCCTTTTTGATCAGGATGCACCAAAGCGGGAAGAAACTTTCCTAATCGAAGTGAAAAGAGTTTAGTCACTAGCTTGTAATCTACATTTAATAAAGTTATCGGCCTCCAAGATGACACAAACAACGGATTTTTATTTGACTTTGGGATAAGTCTAATAAGACCTCTTTGTTGAGTTATGGACAAATGTCCATTATTCAGTGCCGCAGTATAAGAGTCAAACAATAAATCCTTGATCATATCCCAGTAGGTTATATAAAACTGTACTGTGAGACCGTCTTCCCCCGGCACAGAGTTCTTTTTCATACCCAAGAGACTTTGGTGTAGCTCATTAATTGTAATTGCCTTACCCAAGTTTTCCTTCCCATTTAAGGAGAGAGCATCCCCAGGGATATTTTTGAGAAATTTATTTTTAACTCTGCAATCCATGGGAATTCCTGGTACCCTATATAATTTCTGGTAATATTTTTGCACCACCTTCAAAGCCTCCTGTGAAGTACTAACCAACTTCCCCTCTGAATCATACAAAGATTTGATGTGATCATTTTTTGGCTTTCTTTGTTCAAAGTAATATTTCGTGCATCTATTTAATTCATAATGTTTCTGCGCTTTGGCCAACTTGGTTTTGCTAAGGTTGATCTTTTCATAGACGTCATCGAGGTCTTTCTGTAGAGTACGGACTTTGTCCGTATAAAATGCAGCCTTGTATGGATCCTGTGCAAACACATCATGATTAACACTAGCCTCACTAATTTGCGCTTCAACATGTTCTATCTGAATTTTTCTATTTCTCTTCATTCTACTCAAGTAATCAATAGCCAGACCACGAATTGCCATCTTTACCACATCCCAGAGGAGACCCGGTTCTGTACCATTATTATCAAGAACTACTTGTTTTATACGTGATTGTAACTCCTTCCTAAACTCACTATAAGTTAACAAGAAATCTGGAAATTTCCAGCACCCTTTTCCTTTCTCTTCACTACCAACAACAAAGTTCATCGTAATTGGGTTGTGATCCGTTTTGTACTGGGGGTGTATTTCACTCTTGGTAACCGCCGTCAACATTGCTGGAGACACTAAAAAAATAATCAAGGTGGGACATTGTGTGATAACCATGATGAAAATAAGTGTATCTGGGGGTAAAAGGGTTCATAGCACGCCAGATATCTGTTAAAGCATGTGTCTCCATCACACCCTGCAAAAGTTGTCTCCTAGTTTCATTCACCCACCCGTCCTTCCGAGTAGAGTCCAATGACGGATCCAGGGCCGTATTAAAATCCCCAACCCATACAACTCTATTATTATTAAAATGATCAATAGCTTGTGCCATCTGAGATAAAGTTAGTGCCAACAAAGCACGATCTAACTTGGGTTCCAAATATACAGAAGCAATTGTGAACAATTCATTATGCACACGACATTCAGCAATAATAAACCTTCCCTCCGGGTCCTCGACCATAGCATTCAAAATTACATGAGAAGATGGGTGCACCCCTAAAAGCACACCCCGTGACTGAGTTGAGGGGCCATGAGAGAAGGCAATTTTCCCGGGCAGGATAATTTTCCAGAATTTCTCCACCTCACTAGATGATTTACTTTCTTGAAAAGTATAGATATCGGGAATATCCCATTTATCCTCCGGATACAACAGTCTCTGTTTTAATGAAGCCAATTTGTTAACATCATTCAACCCATTAACATTGCAGCTTAAAATCTTAATGCTACTAGATTTGAAAACACTGTTCCATAAAACCATCAATGGCGAGAGACCTTTGTAAGCCATAGATAAAACCAAAACCAAAACCCCTAATTACCCCATAATAAACAGTACAAAAGGACGCAAAAAACAAAAAAGAACATATATACAAGAAAAACAATGAATACGCATAGACAATTTCACCTGTGGGCACATGTGAACGCTGTAAAATATCCCTGGTGAATGTAATATATACTCTTAACTGTATGCAATGAACAAAGCATTATACAACTTGAGAATAACCATATTATTATGAAGAAATGTCAAAAGACAAGGAGATACTAAGTCCTTAAGGGGCTATCTTAATTTCAACTGGTTGTAACCCATTAACATAGACATATTCAAAAAAATCCTAAAACAACCTAATAGGTTAATAAACGTCCTGGTTACACACTAGGAAAGTCCATAGCATTGCTAGTAAAAGTACTAAGAATAAATATTTACGGGAAAGTTAATCACTCAAAATTGAGTAAAGTTCGAGGATTCAAGTACATACAAATGTTTATGTCTCAGATTCTTGA
Organism: Haplosyllis leylae; assembly: GCA_038406175.1. Lineage (NCBI taxonomy): Eukaryota > Metazoa > Annelida > Polychaeta > Phyllodocida > Syllidae > Haplosyllis > Haplosyllis leylae. The sequence goes on along the minus strand of JBCAUG010119029.1, from coordinate 15,043 downwards.
CTGGAGCTGATTTCATGTGGATTGCGTAGACGGGCCAGCAGTTCTGGATTAGCGGGAGGGAAGTCCTTGTCTCTGTTGTTTGATGCTGCATTTTTGGCAAACTCAATGATTTCCTCTGCCACACCCGCTATGTGCCGAAATCTCTTTGGACCAAGTTGTACTTGAAGAGGATTCTCACGGACCACAAAAACCACAATGTTTTTAAGTCTTGCAGCCTGGATGGCACGTAAAATCTTGTACAAGGCTTTGTATTCTTGTTCATCGCAGCAACCCTGACATTTGTGAATTTTATATGCCATCATGATGTGTGAGGCATGGGGCTTTTGAATAAATGCCTTGATATAAGCCAATCGAATGACATCCAGCCTAGTAGTGTGCAGAGCAAATGCTGTGAACATATTATCATTATGCTTCACAGCTTCCGTGACATAGAACTTTATCAAGTCCAAGCCTACTTTTTCACTACGAATCGCATTCGTAATTTCCTCAAAGGTAGAGGGTGTGAACGCATTTTCTGCCACTTTTTCACCATTCACAAAAAAGTCCGCACCAAAGAAGTGGTACTTATCTTGTTTTGTACCTGATCTCTTTTGGGCATGAATGTCCTTGATTGTTTTTCTATGCTTTTCCATTGTAGCTTGAACAGCCTCACACTTTACTTCATTAACAAAATACTTGTGGTTGAATTCTGGATGGTGACGACCACCTAGCTGACGTGCTTTCCTCATTGCTTTTTCTCTCAGAATTTCCAATTCAAGTCTGACCCACAATATTCCCGGAGCCTTGACTTTCAAGGTGTAGGTTCTCCCATCATCTTTGATCTCTTCATCATATTCACGAGGTGAGGATTTCCGATAAGCCTGGACAAAGTCTGAGTCCTTAACGTGTTGTAAACCAAGGATTTCTCTAAAAAATACTGCTGCTTCCTCCTTGCAAGAAGAACCTTCCAGTTTACCCACTCCACCAAGAAGTAAATTCAAATAGTTATGTCTATCTTGCTGAACATATAACTGGTTCTGAAGAGAACGATTGGATCATTGTAACCGGGTAGTGAGACCCATTAAAACATCATTTTGTGCATGCAGCGTTGTAACCTCATCAGTCAAATGCTTCGGTACCGTGATGGCTTTCCCGCCCACCGCTCCTCGTCCCGCGTCTCCTGCATTAACTGTGTCCTCCAAGGCTTGTACTCTTTTTTTAATACCAGTATCATCGTCTTTGCCACCGAAAATTTCAGTTTCCACCTCTGTTAATCGAGTTGCAATGCCTTTAACTCTTTCCTTATCTGAACCCAGAATAGCTAATGTCAAGGTCGTAAGTTCAAGTTTCATGTCTTTCAACACTGGATCACTTGTTTCACCACCATTATTGTCGTTACCACCATTTTTATTTTTGGTATTCTTCTTGGGAGCGTTTTTCCCTGCGTTACTATTTGAAGGGGCCATGCCTCTTTTTAAACGCTTATTCGGACTAGCAGCTGATTCAGGTTCAATATAACGTTTCAACCCAGTAGCGGGATCAGTTAGCACGAACAATTGGTTACCTTCAGAAGTTTGTCCCTGTTGAACTACTGTATGGATTCTGGGCTGCCGCTGAGGTAAGGGTTGTGTTGTTACTTGAGGTGGGCCGTTGTGGAGAAGAGAAGTTGAGCCGGCGAGCGTCTCCAAACAATGCTTCTGAGAAGATTCCATAAAATTTTACACAAAATTCAACATGGCGGCATTAATTGCACTTCATTCCCGCGTGATTTGCACGAGTTGCTCCGTACTGTTCCGCAGGAAAAACTTTAATCCAATTGTCTGTATAAAACATCCTCCAACTCTCCTATAAAACATATCTCCATGATCAGCACAAGTTCCTCCATCCTTCTATCTATATCTAAATCATTGCAGACTGTTAATTACCTGACAATTACGGTAAAACATCACCAGGGGTAGATTTTAGCTGCCTAGCCGCTTAGCGTCATCACGTGACCCCTGTAGAGAAAATCAAGGAAAATAACATTCATACGTACATTGGGTAATCCCTAATAAGGATACAAAAATGCAGTGATCCGCAAAGCTTTGAAGATAGATGACGAACATGCAGCAGAGCCCTGAAAGAATGACACCACCGGCTACCAATCCTGCTCTGTTCATCTGTTTCAAATTATCATCCACCCATGCAAAAGCAATACTACAAAGTGAATGCGAAACACCAGTACAGATACACTGGGGTGTAATTGGCTTCCTGCTTTGTGGCATGTTCCTAGCTAACAGGAAATATTTTGAAGTAACCAGTGAGCGCAAGGTGTGATGACTGACCAAATTTGAAAGCTGTGAATCATTTTAACAACTCACTCTACCTCTTCATTGTAATTTCCTGAGCATAGGGAGCAATTAGCCACGAACAATATTTTTGTTGTTGCAGCAAATATACTGACCTGTCAGTGCAATGTTTATCATAGATCCGTTTCCAAAAAAAAAAAAAACACTCTCGACAAGGCATGAATGCTTCCGCTCGTTGAGGAGGCGTAACTAAAAACTTATTTGAGACAGTGGATGATTGCAGAAATGTTAATGTTAACGTTTGTAGCCATTCCAGAAGTATCGGTAGACTTCACTGACACCTATCCAATTTGGTTGAACATCCTTGAATTCATTCTTTCGCTGCGTCATTTTTCTACGCCTGTGCCAAATTGTATCTTCCAAGATGTGTCTGGCATTCAGAAGAAACAATACCCAACAATAGAATCTGGTTTAGAGAAGCAGTTTGGGAAAAGACGTTTTAAATTTGAAATTACAGTTGTTCATCGTGCCACTAGTGAAGTTCCTTCGCTCCATTTAATCAATCTACTCGGCAGCAAATTAGCCATTGGCAGATCTGTTTGATTAGATAGGTTCCAATTCGGGAAAAAATCCCAGAAACTTAATTTCCCGAGCTTGCCTTGGGATTGTGCTTGGTTACTTGAGAGATGTGTCCTGTATCAAACGAAACCAATACATTTCCAATGGTGACGAGTACTATCTCTCACACGGTCGGAAAAGTAGTAAACTTTAAAAGCATAGTTTCCTCCAAATGTGATCAGATTGCTTTGAAATAAATTACCCACAGGTAAAATGCATTGACTCCAAAGTAATAAATGAATGAGTAGACAAAACACGCAAAAATGTCGTGTATAAATGATATGTTGCAGCGCCACCGTGGGCCTTGACAGTCGAGTTTTCCATAAATTACACAAGTTTGAAGCATTACCAACAAAGGCTTACACGGGGAAGAGCAAAATAAATTCAGCAAAAACAAGCCTCCAATCAGGATACGACCCGGGACCTCTTAGCGTTTGCTCTAATGTCTTGCTGACTGAGCTAAGCAGACATGTGTTGGATAGGAAATCTCTGAACTAAACTTTATTTGCACCACTGCACATTTTGGACTTGGTTTATTTACAGAATCAATACAGCATAAACTTACAAAGGTCTCAAAGATTCAGACTGACAACCAAATGTCAACTTAGCTCAGTCAGCAAGACATTTTAGTAAACACTAAGAGGTCCTGGGTTCTATCACCACTGGAGACATTTTTTGCTGAATTAATTTAGCTCTTCCCTATGTAAGCCTTTCTTGACACTGTCGACAACTTTGTATAACTTAGGGAAAACTCAAGTCCCTGCAGGTGCTTACTGCATTTAGTGGGCCCCTCTTACACAACACGACCGGTTACAACAAGCACCTAGCAACAACGGGAAGGTTGTTTTTTTTTTGGTTGAGAAAGTTTATCATTGCTAAAAATGTCCGGTTGTCACGATAAAATAACATTCATGTTAAGCGCCGTTTTAATTCTCGAATCATTATATTGAATATTTTCACTTGTATATTACTATACTTTATGTATTCAATAAATTTCAGGATAGCTTCCAGAGATTGTGGACGATGCGGAATACTCCTTTTATCATTGTGTTCGACATTTCAATGGTCACAGCAGCTGTTTTCACAATATCAGTATGTTTTTTTTTACAAAGAACTGTGTTCTAAGCTTCGCAATAAAAGATGAAAAGTAGAAACTGGGAAAAAACTGCAAATGTTTCTGTTTGTCAATTATCATCTTTGTGGAAAACACAATTTTAATCCTATTAAAATATATGTATTTGCAACATAAAATTCGTCTCCAGTAAGACTTGAATATAACCACTGCATTGTAGTTTTAAAACAAAATCTAAGTAATGCACAATTCTTCATCCAATTACATTTTTCATTGTTCAAAGTTTATCCCACAAGAACTTTCCATTCCCTAATAGTTCCACGAGTCTCTTGTTAAAAGGTCTGTAAAAACTATCAAGTAATGCTTTAGTTTTATCCAACATTTCACCCTTTACCCGATCCGTGGCTTTCCTGCGATTATAGTAGTCAAATTCGACTTCCATCTTATTTGGTTCTGAAAGGTAACAAGAATAAAGCTGTAAAGTGTTCTATTTCAACTATTTTAAATGTTTAGTTGAATTTTTTCGGTTAAAAGTTGATAAACTTAAAGAAATGTAACTAGAAATTCTGAAAATACTGCACAAGTAACACAAAGAAATAAAAATAAACCTGAACGAACCAACATTTAGGAAATGCAATATTTCATTGACAACTTTCTTTTTATCCAACTTGTACTCGTCCAGGGTGGTCACGTAAAATTGTTCTGGATTAATCTCATTCAGCCATCTTTCAAAGTACACGGAATACATCCCTATGTGCAATCTAATCTGTTCCAAGAAAGATAAAGAAATTCAAGCCAAAAGACAAGTTAGCATGGAAACAAGCTCTTCATTATGTCCCCAGCCTCCATGAAAAAATAACTGCACTTGAATTCAAAGATGTTAGGAAATTTGAAATTAATCAGCATACCTTTGAATCTTCTTTAGCCTGAATAGCACACGACCATGCCGAAGAATAGCTGAAGCAGCGCAGCATCTCTGCCACGGCATCTCTGACGAGTTCATGGAAACTTTCTCTGGTGTCTCCCTCTTGGACATTGTACAAGTAATCAGCGTACAAGCTATAAAGAAGCCGACGATGTTTAAAAATCTCTTCATTTGATCTGATAAATTTGCTATATTTCTGCAGGAATATTAAAAGTACTGAATAATGTGTTTAATGTTTTAAGCCAATCAGATGTCGAACCAAAGATACACATATTCATCACTGAATGGTAAATAAGTTCTGCACAGCCAATTAGAAACAGTCTTCTAGAGTGGTGAATAAATTTTAATTAAAGTCCATCAGATCCTATATATTACGACGAAAACGCTGGCTTTTGTCAGTGTGAATAACAAATTCACCTTTCAGGTAATTGTTCATCATTTCCCACGTTCGTAGTGAACAGTAACCATCGGAGTAAATTTGTTATTCACGCCTCACAAACCCAGTATATTTGTAAAATCCTGGAGTAAAAATTGATGACGTACCGCTCAGTCGGATTTCGCAGCATCACAATAACTTTGACGTCCGGCGTAATGTGAGAAATTTCAGTGGCCACAACATGATGGAGATCTGGCGATAATTCTTCATCAGAGACACATCGAGATCTGTAGGACGCATCCCAAAACGTTGATACACTGCCGTCTACTGTTGTTCAGATGGGTGAAATAATGGCAAGGAGATGATTAGAAGGATGATAAATAAACAACTGTTGATCCTGCGTATCTGAGAAGGCTCTTACTTTAATGAGTTGCGTGTGGTTTTGTGTCATCTAATTCTGGCAAAAAATTAATAATCTGCAAATTCTCTGTGCCAAGCTTGTCTACTTACTGAATAAAGTATTTCTGATATCCTTTTGAGAGGGAATGTACTCCCCTTCATACGTTTTGTTGATGAATAAATCCAGATAGGATTTCAAAGAAGTGTCTACAGTAAAAAAGTATGGAGACACATTTTAGGTGACTTTTGTTATTTAGTTCCAAACTAGGAAAGCCAAAAGTTAGAATCCAACGAATAGAGTGTTGCGGTAGAGCCACCTTTAAGCAAATAAAATGTCATTGGACATTTTAGTCTTAGCATGATGCATTTACCAGCACGGAACACGCAAGCGCCCAAGTCGAGTTTACCCTAAATGTTTTCACTGGATTCACTGAATTTTGTTCCACTCTCCAGTGTTTGCAACACACATTTAGTTTGATTTCATGTGAAAGAGAACATTCTCTTACACTTTAGTTTTTTGAATATGTTTCAGCAAAATAAATGGCAACATTGCCAACTTTGGGAAGTTGGAAATATATGGTTTTCAGGAAAGCTGATCCAGTAATAGAGTTGCACCCACTTCTTCGGTTGGCGCCCCTTTCTCATAAATTCTGGATGTCTCTGGATGTTATTATGTCAAAACATCTTCACGTCAGACTTAATTTGCTGAATCTATTTCTAAATGTCAAATAAAAGCGATATAACAGCAACCTGTAGTTCGGTAGATTAGCTCCCAGGTGTAGGACTGGGTTGGACTACAGTCTCGGTCCTCAGAGTGAAATCTCAGACGAGTCCACCAGTGAGGCTCCTTCCCACGAGGACCCTGGATCTGAGGATGCGCGGCTAACACTCGAAACAAATCTGAACATTTAGACAAAAGATTGAAAATATAATGGAAAATATCGGTGGTAAACATCTTCTGTACATGTTTACGTGTCATCCATAATTGGCTATCATCATTTTCTATCATCACGAACAATTTGTCAAGTTTCCTCTACCTGTGGTTCCGCATTTCGGAAAGCCAGCTAAGTGAACGTTTGGTAAGCATCGAAATTGGTACATATGAGCGTCGTGAAGTTCTAACCAACATGGACTCTTCGTGTAGGGAATGTACTCCAGAGGTTCCTAAATGGAGACCGCATTCTTTACAATCACTACCATTTGAAAGTTGTGCAATTTGTTGATGTTGTTTTTTTGTTCTTTTGCAAGTACATTTGAATCTGATATGCAAGTTTTACTTACCGTTTGAAGGAAATTAGTGAAATACGAATAGTAGTCATCTAGACTAGAATCATTGTACATATAAACTCCTTTTTCAGACAGTAATTTGTTTACGTCTAACCTGATACCATTGTCAAGGATTTTAGTCCTAAGGTCCGTCGGATTGAGCTGTAGCAAGGTTCTCACACTGGACACAATTAGATTTCTAGATGTCTCTTTCAAATCCTGATTAAGGTTTGAAGTGTCAAAATCAAAAGAAAATGATTTGTGGGAGTTTGCAGTTTGAACGATTGGCATTAATGTCAGCATAATAATATTGATATATAAATTAGTGTAGTAAACTTTCAGATCAAATGTCCTCATTTTATTCAAATTTTACGCATTAATTATCTCGAAGTTGTATCTGGTTCTTCTCAAAAAGCAACTCAAACAATTAAAACTATAAATTCCACATCCTAAATTGTGTGATCCTGAAATTGAGTAACTCCGTTGATAAACACATATAAACCAAAGCCAACTGTGTAACTCGTAGTTTGTTATGTAAACAACATCATGTTGCAAATCGTAGCGTTTGCCAAAATTATAATATCCACAGGTTCTGTGAAACTTAACTGAAACTCCAATTCCAACTATTTGAAATAAACTACACAAATACCTGCAGGTTTTTTTTTTAAAAAACGTCATTTTTATTGCTGTATACCTTTCAAAAATATATGCGCATTTAAAAATGTAATAATGGACGGAACAAGTCATTACCTAGATCGCTTTGTCACATCTCAAGGCGGACGATGCACTCACGCGTACATTCGTTTTTTTGGGGGGGATTCACTCCAATTTCACAGACAGATCATAAAAATAATGTATTCGAACAATTCTACTGGTCGCATTTCGATCATTTGGACCTCCCATAGTTTGTATTTTCCTTCACAACTGATGCCTAATAATTGTCATTCAGATCATTCAAGACCAACATTTACAGTTACTCTTTTTATAACGGTCTCTGAAGGCTTTCAATTCTTTCACTGGAATTTGGGAGCGAAAGGCAATATATGACTAGTAATAAATTGGGTCATGTATTTATCCTGTGACATATTTCACAGGTAACAATCTGTATTTTTTCGATTCTTCGTCTACTTTTACGAATTTTTAATTCTTCGTAACCGCCGACATATTCAGTCATGCCGAAAATTCTCATGAAAATTCACTTCTCGACTGTAACCATACTATACGGTACATGGAATTTACATGCCTACACAAATTCTTCCTTGACTTCAAATTAGATGTTTTGTTCTCTTACGCATTTTCCACTATACCAGTCCCAATTTGTTACCATACCCTGACTACTGTCATTACCACCAAGGTCTCGAGATCATAAATAACCCGACAATAAAGAATATACTGGCCATCGCCACCGCCAGTCCGTAACCACCAGCCTCACCCGTGTAAGAACTGAGTAACGGATAGAACAGCTCTGCCCAGCAACTCTCATATCTGCACACGTATAAATGTGAGGAATGCTCCTCCTCATACCTGTTCAATAATAAAAGTCAAGTTTTATCAAACACTGTTATTAAAAGAGGTCGGAGAGGCTTCTACAATGAAATTTCTCACAGAAGTTTTAAGTTTTCGGAACTGCCGTGCGAACAGTGGCTGGCACTGCGGCATCTCTAAATTCACAAATCAGCTAAATTACTATCAATAAGCGCGGGTGAGATGAGCTCAAATACCAAACTGTACATTGCATAATTATTTACTCAAGGATTCTTTAATTCTCATTCGGATTCCTTAAAATTATTCCACACAAAGTTAACACTTTAAGATGAAGCTTTGGGGGTCCTTTTATGAAGAGTACTTACTTAATTCCACTTCGCTTCAAAAATAAAATACACACCTTGTTTTGGGCGTAGGTGCTGTAGCTGGAACCTCAATGAACGCGGCTGAACTGGTGACGAGGAACGACTGCACATGGCGTCCGTCTACTGTGCTGTTATCACCGTAACAAGACGTTCCTTCTGCTGCTGAACATTCTAAAACCCATGTCGTCAAAGTGTAACTGAAAACGGGTATAAAATATAGAAATGACTGAAGAATATACAGCGTTTCTGACCATGAACGCAGTTTCAGCTTCAAATCAATAATAATAAGACGCAGCGCCATGATAATAATGACAAATAAAATCAAATGATCTGAAACAAGTACAAAGTACTATTCATACCTGACTTTAGCACCAACTATTCTGTTGATAACAACATCATTAACTTCACCTGCCTTCGCATACAATATATCAACATGGATACCTGCAAAGATATCATTTCACTTTGTACCATCGTCTTTCTTTTGCACTAAACCAATTTTCTTCCAGTTGGATGTCACAGATACGTAAATTTACGAGATAACGACGAGAAAACGAACTTTTTTTTTTTGTCTTGGCTCAATATGAACGGCAAGTTACCATCCCCCGTCCCCCCCAAAAAAATTTAAGAGACATCTCTTTCGCGTACGCATTCGCTCAGTGAATGTACCGCCATAAAGACGTGTTCATATTGACCAATTTCGCTTCCGATACCAAAACCGAAGTTAAAATGGATAGGTACGCGACGGGACATAGATTGGTGAAAGAATGAGTTCTGTACAGTGTAGTCATTGGCATCTATTACAACCTTCTCGGTATCGGGAGTCTATATTTTCGCTCACCTGATGGTATGTTTTCGCATCTTCCTGTCACTTGATCTATGTACGGCGGATACGTTACTGTTCCAGCATCTAAAATGGGATAATTAAGGTGAAAACGAATTACGTTTGGCGTATGTCTGAAATAAATATACAATATATCCAGATAGCCCTACGTCATGGCCTTTGATTCTTTTGTCAGACTCGAGGTTAGACTTAATTAAGTGCAACCAAGTTGCATACTGCACAGAATAATATGTTAATCACGAAGATAGAAAGCGATAGGAAAGTTGAACAGCAACATACCAGTTGTAGCAGGTGATACTGTGGTGGAAGAACTCGCTGCTTCCGTTGTTGTGTCATTAACCGTCTCATTACTGACAAATAAATGGCTAATGTCTTCCCTAAAAACAGTACAGTTTACAGTAATAATCAATTCAAACACACGCTTTAATTCCAAACTATATCCAAGGATTTGTACGCAGTTCTTCGGCTGAATTTAGGCAGTCTCAATGGTATAGATTACGCGTGTATGTGAATAATATAAGTGACTTTCTATCATAATATGCTGACACGGGCTACCTTACCTGAGTACCTGTATGTAATCATCTAGTGTGGTAGAGTTGGGATTACCAACCATGCTGACATTTGTAGCACCCATGATACTATCCTGCTGACTCAGCACATAACTCCTGAGAACAAGAATTACTGCATGTAGAACACGTGACATTTATTTCGATTCATAAATACGATGAATTAGATACAAGACTATTGTTTCGTTGAACAAGTAAATTTTACCTAAGGAAATCACAATCTGACAAATCATCCAGAGATAATCTCAGAATACAACTACTGATTCCATTTTCCCCAAATGTAATGACACTCTCCCCCGAGTTGAAGCACAAGCCATCTGAAGCTGAAATAAAGAATTTGGATATCATACTAAATTCCTTCCAGATAAAAAAAACGTCATTTTACTACTAATTCTCTTTTTGTTTTCGATTTTTTGTATTTTTGGTAAAGTCTGTGAACGTACACGGGGCCCATAGGTTCAGTGAGTTATCTATCTGTGTGTCCACGTATTGCACCGTATCATTGTCATCGTAAACTGCGTTACCACTGATCACTGGTTTTCCAATTTCGTAACCTGAAATTGACAAGTAGACTAGAACTTGTACTGTAGCAATAGTAACATTAAAACAATGGTTTTTTGAGACAACTACTTTCTCCGTATCTTCAAATGCCCATACCATTAACAAAATACCATGTTCACAACTCTTCTTGACCTTGCACAAAAGATCGATGAATTTCATTTTGGATAGTCAGTGATAATACTCTGATTTTTCAAAAAAAAAACAAAAAAAAAAAACACCAATGATCTCATGATAAAAACTCACTTTTGGGGGAAGAAATCACATTTCAAACTTACAAACATCCACATTTCTTGTATTTTTGCTTGTAAAATCTTTGTTTAAACTGTTTTACCATCATTATTTTGATTATAGAAAAGAAAACACTTTTTGCCCCCAAAAAACTCACAAAAACACGCTGTCAAAAACTAGTGTTGTTTCATGCTCAATTAGATTCTGCACTATGGCTAAGCTTAGAATCACCCGAAATGCATTTTTGTTCAAAAATTTTTGAATTCTGATGAATTTTTTTTTGTGGGCCAAAATTGTTTTGGTCAAAAAAGTCAGTTGCTTAGAACTCCTAAAATGCATTTTTATTCATGAATTTTTGAATTCTGATGAGCGTTTTGTAGTCAAAGTTGCTCAGAATGTCCCGAACACACATTTTGGTTTAAGAATTTTTGAAATCCAACTAAATTTTAAAATATTCAAAATTTTTTGTTGGACAAATGAACACCATAGTGAACAGGTAAGCCGCATCGCTCTTAAAACGGCGCGACTAAACGTATCACAAAAAAAACCAAAAGTGAGTTTAAAAACACCACCAGATAATGAATTAAAGATTTACCCTAACCTGGATTTCCAGATCTGTCGAATGGTACTGCATTTGTTGCGTTTTCTGCTACGTGGTAAAAAATTACCTGAAATATGCAGTACACTCCAATTTTTAATAGTTTCTCTCAGCAACAATATTTTTAAGCAAATTAGTAAAATACAGTTCCTGTCACCAAAACGCACAAGTGACTTTCTGGTGCATAGATTTCATCCCTAGAAATGTACGGGAAATTTTATGCTGAAGTGTCTTTATGTTCCCTACCTTAAAATTCTGAGAAAGAGTTGTTTCTGACAATTCACCAGTACTATCTTCCAATGAGACATTCCCTGCAAAAGATTGCACATATTTTTCTTTCACGATTGCACTCTATTTGCCTTTTCCAGTTAAAAGCATAAATTCAACTTGTACATATTCTACACAGACAGGATACAATACCAAGAACGATGGTGGCTTCCAGACTTGTGATCTGTGACCCGCTCCAACTGAAATTGTACAATACATCAACTACTGCATTCAAACATCTGCTTTCGGTGCTGTCAAGCATTGGTTCTGGAGCACGATTGTACCCATCATCCCAAGTACACCGGCCTGGCACATACTGTTCCTGAACACAGGAGAACACGATGTAATCTCCGTTTCACGATCAATCTTAACGCTAACTGGCATGATAAAAGTGGAAACAGCTTAATAATCTTGGCCAACTGGGTTTTCTTTTGCTTTGCTTTTTTTTGCTGATTCCAGGGACCTCCTGTCACTTCTTCAAAAGCACAAAAAGTAAGCGCGAGTCTATGGTGTTCAATACTATCTATTTTAGTAAGGATATCAAGGCGCAAAAAGTTTCTTGGTAGCTTCAATAGAATTTGAAACGCACTTCAAAAACTGAAGATGCATTGTTCCGCACAACGTCGCAGGTATAAATTCCGTTCTCATCAAAGGCGCACGATGATCCGTCACCGCTTAATTCATAAGGAAAGGCGTAACTAGTGTTGTCTGTATATATCTAAAGTAATACATGGTTTCTTGATTAATTTTTCAGCTACAAATTCAAATTAAATCGGCTTAAAATTTGTGGGACTGAATAGAAACTCGAAGTTCTCTTCCCACATTTAGCATTTTTGCATGAAATCAAAAACAAAACCCCTACCTCATCCCATGTCGTCGCATCTTGTACATAGCCTTTTAAGTTGTCATCAGCACATAAATAATTGGTGTTTGTTACCACTGGATCAACCGGATCTTCAGTATCGGCTAAAACCTGGTAAATATCAGTAAAACATGATAAAAATGCGTCAGTAATCAACTATTGCATAGTTGATAAAACGCATAAAAAGAACAGCTACGCAAAGCAATGTAAACTTCAAACAACAATTGTTTGATACACACAACTATACTGTCAGGACATGTAGAATCTAGTAAGGTGGTTGATTCCACATAAAGCCGTGCATTAAGTCTAGGTGAGTTCGTACACAATTCAGCGGTCAGCTGCTCAACACACTGTGAATCCGAGTCCCTATGGTACCTGATGGGAGACGACCAAATACACCCTCCTGTCAATACATAACGATTGCAAAGATTGAAAACATGATACTCTTTTCATTGCTGGCTCGTTAGAGGCAGCTAATTCGTATATTCTCGGTGTGCATATACTTTCTTAATAGGGTGGTGGGGAAAAAATCTGAATTTTATGCAAATTAGGTTGTTGCATCCCATCATCTGGTTGGCTATGGTGGTAGTATCAATCAATTCAGGGGAATTATGGGAAGGTTCATACAGGAGATCATTGCACGTCTCACAAGTCATTCACAGGGGCGTGTAATGGCTTGATAGGGGTGTTCATAATTGTTCATGGTGGCTTGTAAAGTAAAGCCTCTTCATTACTCATCAGGGGCTCACAGGTTGGCTTCCACGAGTTCACAGCGCACTCATAAAGACTCATAGAGAGTTTTTTTGGGCCCATAGACAGGTTAATTTGGATTTGCAAAGGGCTTGTAAGGGCTCCCATGGGCACTTTGTCAGTTACAGTGGTTCATAAAAGTTTTTTCTTTTGCTTTGCTTTGTTCGTTACAGTGGACTCAGAAGGGCTTGTAGGGCTCATAAAGGCTTGTAGGTGGGCTAATAGGGACTTGTGATAGCTCATAGGGTACTCATCAGGGTTCATATGAGACTTTCAATTCTATTTATAAATGTGTTAATGTGTTGAAAACTATCACGGTAAACACCCACCAGCTGCCATTCTGGTGGGCAAGGACAGCTTGAAATCATCCCTTGTTAAGTAGGTTTCTGTCTCGGTTGTTCTGGGCAGAGCTGTTTTAATGGGATCTCCGTCACTATAAACTCCAGTATTATCTTCAGCATCTCTATCCTCACTCTCCCTACGAAATATTTATGTTTAGTTTTGATACAGTATACTTACACTTCATCTGCTAGGGCGTTATAACTTTGGATAGCGTATGTGCACCAGTTTTTCATTGTTTCAATGGTAGTGTCTGTCTCTGGTGAACGGGTTCCAATACTTACAAGTACGTGTTCTCTGTATCCCTGTATCCTCCAGCGATTATTTCATATGATGAATCACTAGTAATAGCATCCCTTGGGTAGAAAAAGCGGCCAAGGTAGGCCGAGTTGGCCTCTTGTACGCAAAGGAACTGAAACCAGTCCGGTGGATTGAACGGCGTGGACTCGCAGTAGGTTTCTGGTAGCGGATCATCATTTCCTCCTGCTGGACCTTCAATACAGCCGTCGAACATGGTCTTATCATTGCTACTGCAATCCTGTAAAGCATCAGAAACAACAGGTGACTCGAGCCCAATATCCAGATTTGAAAAAAAGAAGCTGATTTAGAAAATGAGTAAACAGGATTCATTGTTAATAAGATACTCTACTGGCCAAATAGATATTAATAGTAATTACTTGATTTCTTTTCCCCTGTTTATTTAACTGGGGTTTGATGTTGGATTCTTTACGCAGGCGCACTGATGGAAACATCATGCACGGTAACACTTTTCTGTCACCAGTAAGCTGGAGAAATATTTAATAAGGTGACACCATGGTATATACCGTTTTTCATTTTCTGATAGCTATTTCTAACTTTACTATCTTGAAACACTCTTTTCCATCCGGGACCGAATAATACTCAATGTTTTCAGAGTGTGACTTCATCAGATGTGAATCATCCAATGTAATTCGCATTTTCGACCAATTTTAAAACTATCAAATTAAACTGTTATTGATAAATGGCCTCCGACATCTGTTGAGAACTGAATTGAATTCATGGACAACCTGAATTGTCGCTTGATGGGAGTTTCATTCAGGCAGTTGGATCCGAGCAAGTGATGCAAAAAACAATATATCACTCGTGCCAGATGTTAAATACGGAATTCAACACTAACTAGCAGCAAAAACCCGCTTCGCGGGAGTCCCCTGACAGGTTATTAATCTCCATTCCTGCACATGCACCCTCCTACTTTTATTATCACGATCAATCAATATTA
>JBCAUG010118918.1:0-21301 GCA_038406175.1 Haplosyllis leylae | reverse complement strand
ATTTTGTAAAGTTTCAAAAAGTTTCACCATCCCAAATTTGAGAAAAATGAAGATTACCATTGATTTCAATGGAAGTTCATCTTTGGGGTGAGATTACTCATTAATCAGCTGGTGAATGTTGCTTAAATTTTCACAAATGTCTCATAACACTATTTTCTTCAAACGACTTATGTCAAATCTTTGAATGGTAGGTACCAAAGAACTACCTTAATCTGACAGATCTGTCAGAAATAGAATGCAATTTTTTAGAGTTATCACAACTTCAATTTTAAAAGGAAGGGTTATTCGAGTTTTTCACAATTACACAAAGTTGGCAATGTTGGCATTATTGCCAACTTTGTATAACCACATGTTTGCAGTTTTCTTTTTTATTTGCACGAACTTATTTATAATAATAATTCGAGTTTTTCACAATAAGATCAAACTTCACATTTTAAGACAGAATTTACATCAGACATGCTTTAATGATTTTCCAAATGTGAAATGGTGAATGAAACAAACTTTAGTTTAAGGTCTGCCAAGCAGCACAGGCCTCTGTGGCCTATCTGGATAAGCATTCAACCTTAGATCCAATGATGGTCAGTGTTGTGAGTTCAAATCCCACTGGAGGTAACATTTTAAATTTTTTTGAACTTCTTCATGCAAATTCAGGCTTAAAATGTAAAGGTGATCTTATCATGAAAAACTCGATTGCCTAGCAATTGCGTCCTAACTTCATTTCTGCCTTTTTAAAATACTGCTCATAAGTATTGTTATTTAATATTTAAAAAATGAACAATGTTAGTGCAATTTGTATGAAAATAAAATGTTTCAGACATGTAACTGCCACTGATTTTTTAATTTTTCATTGAACTGCCACTTATTTCGACAGGAAAATAAATTGCAGTGAATAATGTAAAAAGTGGTAGAAACTTGCAACACACTGTCGAGGAATGGTGTGCCAAATGGCCACTGGTTTGCATGGACTTTAAAATGTATTGGTGTCAATACAACATGTAGTCGGAATTCAATAAAGTGATTGGCAATTAATCAAAACTAAAAATTATTGTTGTTATTTCTGATTTTGTAGTGCATCAGTTAGAACTTGCTTGCCATTAAATGGTCATGACCCACTGGTCATGTATTTTAAATTAACAGCTTAATTCAAACTATTCAGTCTCTTTGTTTTTCAAAGGAATAACTTTTCATTTTTTCTCCAACAGCCAATTTTGGAAATAACCATGTAAATCATTCAGAAATTGTTTCTCTCGCCACATTTATGGAATACACTATAACAATGCGATTCTGATTAATAGATCTATAATTAAAATGACGTTGCGTCATTGGTGGCACATGCAAAATGATGTCATGGCAGCATTCTGTGTAAACAAATTCCAACCAATGACAGCTGCAGGTTAAATTAGGCCAAATTGTCATAACACTGCCAAAAGCTGATCTCCACCCTGTCCCAAGATGTTATGCCCCCCCCGACTGAACCACTAAGTGACTTTAACAAGCCACCAATTATTAATTGATCAATAAATTAAATTAATATAAATAGTTCCAACAGGATAGGAATGTATTAGCCTATAATACATTAATTGCACTCGCAAACAATCTGCATATTTCCCAATTTCTATTTATCACTGATTAGTAAGCATTTTGTAAGTATGTTTAATAAACAAATAAATCTGTGTATTGCCAAATGTATTCACAAAAACCCATATAACTATTGTTCATATGAATGACTAGTAGTCAGAACTCAAAAAAGTCATTGGCAATCAATCAGAACAAAAATTCAACCCCAACCTATGATCACTGGGTAGTGTATTCTTTTTGACAGACATTTCCAGAACGTTAGAATCAGGAACAAATACTGAGTAAGAGGACTGGGTTGCCTCAGACCAAGGTCTAGATCAAAATCAACCCAGTCTGAGGACTTTAGCCCTTGGACTGGGTTGCCTAGATCTAGACCACAGTCTGAGGCAAACCAGCCCGACCTTACAAGGTGATTGTTCCTATTCTAACCCACCATAAAATGCATTTGAAAGATATATGATAATTTTTAGCAACCCTAATGAGGCAACCCAATGTCTAATTATCTAATTCAGTGCATAAAATTGTTTTTATGCAGTGAAATGAGCCTTTTTGTTTACTGGTTCCCCTTCTTGGTTGCCCTTGGCAATGGACTGGGGTGGCTCACCAAGCCTGGGTGGGATTGGTTGCCTTTGGCTCACCCAGTCAGAGGCTTGGAAGGGGTGTTTGGTTGCCTCAGACAATGTTTATATGCAAATTAATGTCTGAGGCCACCTAACACGCCGCGGCGGGTTAGAATAAGATATTAATTCAATGTGTACACTTGAACAGAAAATATGTTTATATGATCTGTCATAATATCAGAATCTCAAATTTTCTCTGGCATGAGGTAACCAAAATATACTCTTGCTAACTCGACTTCAGTGGTTTGTTTTTTAGGTTTTGACTGGTAAGTCACCCAAGTTTTTCGAATCAACGTTGAAACGTTTCCCTAGAAAACAAAGTGTCGATCTTCCTGTGTCATTTACACGCTGTCATTCCTGTCACTACACGACACATTAGTTTTTTACCCCTGGGTGAAGAACAATTAATCTCGGTTACTGGTATGCATAATGCATAATACACCCTAGATTTTTTTTACCGCAACTGTCAATATTATGTCCCTTATTCTCTGTTGTTTTTCTACACGGGTTGTAATCAGTATTGAAGGCGGACCTTAGTGCCTGGCAAATGTCTTATGACTTCATGACCAATAATAATAGAATATCAATAGGAAAAATGGCACCTGTAGTTTTTTACTCTGTCAAGTTTAATACAAATCTATCAGCTAATATTTGGCAATTAAAAATTTAGACATACTGTTGCACCCGAAAGCTTATTGTTGGGTATTTGGTCAATGACTCAATATTCCCTTTGCTTCCACATGCATACTGACCAGTGGTCCAATAATCACTTTGTAATGAGCACAATATCAATTAGATATATAAGAAATTTATCTAACTAAAATAAAGGCCAAAAATAATTTATTACTGTCTGTAAGTAAGTGTTCATAAGTTACGAAGCACAAAAACAATGCCTTGGAAATCAAGATTTGATATTGGTTTCTGCCTTTTGTTCTTTCAAAAAGTTTACATCTACGTTACAATAAGTGGAATTAATTTGACAAATCCTACTAATTATAATTTCCTGAGTGAAAAAAAAAACATTTCAAAGCATTTAGAAACCTACAAATTCCAGCGTTACACATTTGGAGCTGCATATGTACTTAATTTACCGTTATTGTTCTATTGTGCCTCACGAACCTTTGTGATACTATTAACTTGTTTCTCGCCAGTCTTAATAAACTAGCAGTGACCTAATCTCATAAATTATGCAAACATTGCGTTAGTGGTATTTTATATCACTGCATTTTTCTATTCGTCTACTGTTGTGACAATATTGTATGTATTGTATTTTATATCGAATTTTTAGGTACTTAATACGTTTTCTACACTTCCATCGAGTTTTTTGACTAGATCTATTTGTTGTGGGATAAACAACTGCATACTGTTAAAGGCCTTTATCAAGCTGTTGTTGTCTGTTTCGCGTGTTTTTCGGTTTTGTAAATGGATTGACTGCCTGAGATGTTCAAGTGGAACCTCTCCTTCCTTTGGCTTTCTTAAGGGGCGATTACTGACAAATTAACTTAATTTGAGATCACTTTACATCTGGAGATGTACTCAATTGGACACCTTTGTTGTTAACGAACCGCTTCCAAACGACTCATGGTCCTCTGAATACATGGTATATGACATTAAGTTTCGCCTCGGAGCTTGATAGTACGTTTTTCTGTTTGGTCCAAGTTTGCCAGGAGAAAAGCGTCAAAAGTTCAAAGAATTGTGATTGTTGAATACTACGTAAATAACGGACTCTCCGCAATCAACTAACCTTTCAAGAGGTATTCCTTAACTATTACTGCAATGAAAAACTCGGTGCAGAACTCATAGGTTGTTGATTCCATGCAGTGAGGCAAAAAGCTTTATGTGAACTAATTTTGTCATATTAGTAGTTACAGTTGGCCACACCAATTCCGGAAATCCACCTAAACACAAATTATATGATTCATCGATTGTAATTATTTTTGATAAATTTGTGAAGAAGGAAATGATAACTTTGATTCAAATTATAACATCAAATCTGCATATATATCCGTACATGTACACTGGTTTATTCTGGAAAATATTAAAAGCTAAGACTAAAAGATATCCCTTTGCTTTTAGATTACTTATTATTCCGCTATAGACGATATTTTGCATTCTGCTAACTGGATGTTGTGTTGTTGTAATAAAAAAGACCCTAGTTTGTATGGCCACAAACACTATAGTTCAATAATTGAGGTGTAATTGTATTTAAAATGGAGTAAATTTGCTCTGGTATTTAGAAAGGAGAGCAGGCAGACAGGTTTTACACTGACATTGGTGTCACATTACTAAGGCTTTATTCCAGCGAAAAAGTAAGTTGAACACATGAAGTTTTATTAGTTTCTCTTTACCGAGACATTGCTTCCCCTTGAGATGTACCTTTACAACTCATGACTTTATCACATTTCCAATAAAGTTTTGAATATAAAGTTTTCTGAGTAAAGTTAATTTTCCTTCCAAAACTTAAGTGCAGATTATAATATATATCTCGTAACGACCACACACAGAATCTTTGCCAAAGGAGAAAATAGAAAAACTCGAAGGGTGGTTCATGGCACCTTCAAACATTTGTGAATTTCGAGTAATTATTCTGGTTTCTTTCCTGGAAGATAGAGGAATGTATGCAAACATTATGAACAGCTGAGATCAGTGAGAGAGCTAATATGAAGAGACTGTGATGTTTAGCAAGGTGAATAACTCTCTCGAGAGTCGATAACAGAAACCCTTCCCATCAACCTTCAACACAACCACTGTTGTTAGTTGGTGGTTACGATCAAATTTACGCTGTAAATTTGTTGAGGTTTATTTGCGGTATAACTCAGGGATTACACCTCGTGAAGTATCCGTAGTCTTCACTAAAGAAAAGTTCTCCATGATGTGTATCGACCCCCTGTCTTCTTTAGAGTGCAGGCATTTATATCTTGGTATTCCAGATGAGAAAATTACATTTAATCAAATCAATTATCGAAACAAGTTGAGGAGATGTCTGCATGGAACTTATGGAATTTCACCCAAGTACCTGTTGAAAAACGTGTTTCTAAGTACGTGTTGTTTCGTCTGGCACATTTTCAACTAATTACAAATGTACATCAGATGAAAATTGTTTACTTTCACTCGGTTGTATTTCTATGTTAACGTAGATCTAGCTACATGCCAACGAAAGACCAATTTTATTTTGATGAGACACATCTTGCGACTAACGACTAATCAATTTCCCAAAGAGTTAATTGTCTGTTATTACAATTGCTTTTTAACTTACTTGAGTAGGAAATTGATTTTATGCGTGCAGAAAGATTTTGTCTTACATCATTTTAGCTTGTACATCCCAGCTTATTACTAAACTTTCTTTAAAGGGTCAAGACTGCCCATATTAAGTGCCATTCTGAATCAGATACCATGCATACGGCTGTCTTGTAGTTACTATTATTGGAATAATTTTGGTATTTATAATAAGTAGTAGCTGGTTACATCTATAATTATTCCTGTGACAAGATAAAATATATAGTTGTGAGTATAATAGTGTCTGGCAATCCTTGAGCCCTTTGAGGTCCCATGTAATCTTCAAGAAAATTTTCAAAAATGAATGACCATTGGTAACATTTCCAGAACAATTATCTTGAGCCATTTCAAAAAGATGGATTCAGCCCCTAAATTTAGACCCCCTTCCAGTTATTTCATTTCCATTTCCATTTCAAATATGTGGTTCTGTTGGAGCATCTTCGTGATGCAACCCCCATTCAACTGATATTCAATAGTGATACGATTTTCTGTTTTGTTACAAGTCATTCTTCATTATGTGGGTAACATTGATGACCCATGTTCCCGCGCTAAAGACAGGATCACTTGGCAAGTGATTGGACCTGAAGCTGCATTCGTAGCTTTGCGTGGTATGCTGACGATGAGCTGAAGCTGTGAAAACCTGTTTCGGTGGGTAACGTTAGTAATCCTGCAGCAGTAAATTTCACAGTAGGAAATTACTTTAAATCCAGTAAAGTTTGCGGGAACATCACCAAATGCCTCTTCGCAAGTTTTCATTCAAACAAATAAATAATGGTTATTCTTGTCCTTTTCGGCACTCTCAAAGGTTATTGTAGAATTTCAAAATTATCGAATTCAGCTGTCAAATACATCGAAATCTATGAAGAGCTGCTTAACATGAAGTATATTGCTGTTATATTATCTTGTCAGAATGAAAATTATTGTGCGAGAATCTGTATATATTTTGACTCACTAACTTGTACGGAATCATTTCATTGATCAAAATCGTCGTTTGCTTACAACCGCAAATGCATATTATTTTCTATTATTATCGACACAGAAAGGTAGAATAAAGATACAACTCTGACACAAAGCTCAATTACACAAGCGGATTGGCCACATATTGGTTGATACATGTTTAGTACATTGCATATTTCTATGGTAATGGATTTGCTTGGAGCTGTGTTACTGATTCAGTGTTTTCAACAAAGATCTTTATGTACCACTAGTGTAAGGCCTCCGTGAGAAGCAGCAAACAAAAGACGTCATCTCCAGATCATCATGGTCATGCCTCATTAACCAGCAGCATAGAGCCACTGCATTAGTGCATGACCTTTCTGTGTTTGGAGACTAGTCTGCCAATGCAGAGAAGTCATGACACCTTATGTTCAGGCATTTCTGCCTAAAACTGGTGTCTGGAATCAGTACTGCCACTACCAATTCCATGCATTGTCCACTAAAACCACGGAGAACCTTTGCGACATGGTTACACTAGTATCTCATGAAGCCTCTCACAAAGTGGCTAATATATACCTGTTGGCAGTTGCAGTAAAAATCTATCTCTATCTGATTTGAACTCCTCTATTCTTCAAATAGTGAAAATACAAAAACAAAACGCTATTTTCGTTAGTCCAGGAAGTAGTAACTGTCTCTTGTCTCTTTTCATTAAACATTATACGATGCTAATTTTATAAACAGTGTCTAATCGGAAATAGATAGTTTTGACTGGCACAGTTTTTTTTGTAATGACAATAATTATTCATAATTAGTTCTTCATAGTTTATCCTGTATGTACATTAACAACCAGAAGGAATCAAATCATATTGGCAATGACAGTGGGGTTTGTCCAGGAAATTATTCCATTTAATTCAGCTGAGTTTTGTCCAGGCTTAACAAATTCTTGAAGTGATTAACATCTGTCTGAAAAGTAGGGTAGTTATCTGTCTTTAATAGCTTAAAAACTTTGACTTCCATTTCAGGAAAAGTCTCATGACGTCATAAATATGGCGTGTTAAGTATTGGCGATGTTTAAAGACTGGATTTATGTGGTTTTTGGGTTTTTGTTTTCAATATTGTAGTATTTGCAATTACCACTTTCCTTCTGATGTGTTATCCCCTGAAGTAAAAGTAGGTCTACCCAGAAAATACTAATAGTTCTTGGTGTGGCGTACAAAGAATCTCCAGACTATGAAGTATTACTTCTGGTGTAATAAAAAAGCTTTTGATGGCTACTAATAACCTGAGGCCTGGAGAAAGGAAGTTCATGGTACTCAGACTTCCAAGAAATAATTTGTATTCACAGGTTCTGTGCCAAATATGCCTTTTCAAGATGCCAACCCACTTCCCCAATTCTTCATAGAATACCGATGACAAATCTGATCAGTAAGCGATTGACAAAATTTTGAGATTGTTCTTGTTTGGAATTTGCCTCAATCTCACAACAATCCTGGCAATTCTATCTCCTTTAATTTTCGAAATGTTAGCATGAAAGATTCCAAATTGTATTGAATGAATAATTTAGATTATTATTGTAACAACAGTGGGAAGAGTCTGCCACTTTAACAACAGTATGATTTTGAAACTCGTAATACTTTGCCAAAGGAGACACACAAAGGAAATTAGATTTTACCAACATAAATATTGAAATGTGTGTCCGAAAGGAATTTCTGGGTGTTGCAAATAAGCCCATGTTTTTGCATGGTGATCCACATGTTTGAGGTCTCATCAGGAAGGGGACAGGTTCGCTTCACGAAAGGAGAAAAATTTGCAAATTGTGAAATGTTCACAACTCTATTGTTTTCCACCAACCACAGGAAGACATGTAATTTTGATTTTAAAAAGCCTCAAAGATGTGTAAGTGGCGACAACCGAAGGAAAGGGCTTGTGGGTAACATCTGTAATGCAGATGAAGATTTGTAAACAATTAATTTATAATTTGATTTTTTTTACGATAAACTATCTGACAGATTCTACCATAGTTTTAATTCTTTGTTTTCATAGGAACTAAGAATCTATTAATATGTGTGCGTATTTTAGCGGAGATCGGCCATCTATATTGGCCATTATCTGTAATCATTACAGATGAAAATCCTGACAAATCACAATTTATGTCTGCCAGAAAAACTAAATTGTTCAGAGAACTACAGTGGCCTATGGAGGTAAAATGTGAGGCAAGCACCACAATTCAATTTTTAGTATTAGACCAGAATTTGTAAAAGAATAAAATTGGTGTAATTTAAATTAAGTACTTTCAAGGTATTTCTGAAGAAATTGAGATGATTGTAGGGCATATTGGCTCAAAAATTTGTTTGTAAAATAAATTCAAACTTCATTCTTTAGTTTAATCCAAAGTCTGCATCTTTAAAGCGTTTAGTACAGAGAGGAGATAAAGATGCACACATCAGGCATGAATGATTTTATGTCCATGATCAAAAATATCGCTTCAGTAGCAATTATCGTACATGGATGTGTTTTTTCACTATCAACAGAGGAAAGTAGATCTAGGAAAGACACCTGCACATTGTTTTGAAGGTTCAACCCCTGTTTGAGATAGACCCAATTGCTCCGTGACACATCATGAACACCACTGATTGATTACCAAGATTTGTAGAAACTAGAACGTTAAGTAACTTTTTTCCTGGTATTTAAACATCTGCAATAGAAATGTGGCAATTTATTTGAAATTATTCTAGCAATCATGTTTTTTCCTAAATAACACAATTCTGACATTTATGGTGGTTTAGAAGTCTGATGCCTATCCAGCTGTGCTGAATAGGAAATCCTTAAATTAAACTTTGTTTCATGTACCACTTTACATTTTGGACTTGAATCTTTTCTAGATTCAATAGAGCATAACTTTACAAGGGTCCTATAGTCTGAGACTGCCAAGGGATGCAAGGTTGGCAGAATTGGTAAGCCATGCAACTTCGAAATCAGTGATGGTCACTGTTATGAGTTCAATTACCATTGGAGGCAACTTTATTTCTTTCTGAAACTTTTTAAAACCCCTTGATGTCAGTTTTGTACAAAAATGCCAGAAATGTCAGATTTGTGTTATTTAGGGAAAACTTGAGTGATAATATTTCTTCTCTTCTTGTTGGCAAAAATACAGCCAAGCAACAGGTAAAAATGGGCAGACATTTGCTCATTTGACTACACCCGACAGCTGGGTTTAGTTTACCCCATGAGCAGCTTTCTCAAAAAATTTAGCCAGGGCGTTGATAATCCCTATCGTTGAAAGGTTGTGCAAAGTTCAAAGGTTCCTGTTTAAAGAATAATTTATCTCCGAAACTGCAGGTAGCAGTGAGTTTGACTCATTGGACTTCGCCAAAATGGGTAGTATTCGTCTTTGTTGTTGTTCCGTAACAATATCAAATATAATCTGATTATCGTTGGTAGTTTTTAAGTGGAAGATTTTTTGCAGTTTATCTTGGACATTCCAATTTTGTGCAATATTGACACCAAGGTTACCAAAAATTCCAGCAAAAATAGAGTTAATACAACACTTAAAATTACTGCTTTAATAGTATGATGCTTATTCTACTGAGCTAATCTGTCATTGCTTGTAAGTGAGACTTTGAAATCATCATAGATTCATGCTCCATTGATTCTAGCTAAGTCCAAAACTTCAAATGGTGCGTGAACAAAAGTCAGTTTAAAGGTATCTTACTCAGCACAAATCAATTAGAGCAACTCAATTTGTGAACAGAAAGCGAGACTGAAAAAGGATTTTCACAACACTTAACCATGCTGAACCATTTGTACTGCGAACCGAATCCATTCTGTTCAAGTTGACTTCATGTCTATCATGTTTCGTTTATTGGAAATTAAGAAGTGATTTGTTTGAAGTCTTATAATTCTGACATTATACCAAGTATAAATAATTGGGTTATATGTCCACATTAAACACTTCACTAATTAGTGAATATATACTGGGTACCAAATACTGATTCTAAGTATTAATTTACTTATGAAATCCATTTACCTAGGACTTATTTACTAATGCTTAATACTATTCACCAATAGTTAGTACTTAGGACTCAGTATTCATTTCTTTGTATTCATCTCTGTCTGAAAGTTATACTCAGTTTACAAAAATGGTTGAAAATAGTAACAAATTTATTGAATTTTTTTAATTTTAAAAATTGAAATTAGGTGTATAGGTGACACTAAGTGAATTCCAATGGTACACCAAACTTGAATTTTTTGTCTTTAGTTTGAACATTTTGAATTGGTGAAGTCAAATTCTTATAAATACTGGTATCTCGTTACTATTGTGTGACCTATTTGAGTTGTTCCTATTTATATAGATATTTTCATTGAATTGACTGAATTTTCCAAAACTAAAATGATTGAAATTGATGTGATTAAAGTATTTTTCCATTGGCAAATTACAAAAAACTTTTCACTCTTAAAGAAAGAAATTGAACTCTTTTGTGTAACTTTAATAATTATTGACAGTTCAGTGAATTCACTGAAAGATCCAAATAGGAAAAACTCGATTCAGCAACAAGTTATGATTTTGTAAAGCTATCAAGCTTGAAAGAAATATCAATGTCATTAATCTCGTTTGCATTTGTTGATAACAATTGTAGTTGTCCAAGTTGATACATTTGGTCCTGGCAATGTACGTTCTATTCCAAAATGCTTTATTTAATTTAGATCAATTAAGACTGCCATGTTCAATAGCAATTGAAAACATTCATTTTCATTTTCATTTTTAACTTCAGTGGTCACATCATTTGTAAAGATGAGAAAAATTCGCTACATACATGAAATTTGTATGTGTGAACTAATGCAATGGTAAATAGTACGAAAACTAGGCCTTAAACAAAAACAAAACCCGAGACAGTGAAGAGAAGCGAAGGGTTTTTCATGGAAGAACTTCTTGGGTTTTCAATTTGTTGGTAATAAATTGAAAATCGACATTTTATTAATTGTAGGGAAGTGCAGGGAAGTGACAGATATCCCAAAAACAAAGAGTGTTTTATCATCATTAATGTTATCTTTAACATTTGTATCCATACATCAAGCATTTTTATGCAAAGTACCGCTGCAGATATCAGCCAGACTGATCCACCTCATTCTGGTAAATTACACAGAAGAAAACCAGATTCTTAGTGTGTAAAATCCATTCTGAAAGGGGACTTAGAAAACAAATGTTGATACTCCTACGGAAAGAACTAACTTTCCTTTTAGACCTTTCAGAATGTTAGTCTTGTGCATTGCACTTAAAGGAATTTATTGGCCACTAAAAGAATTTCCATTCATAAAAATTTATCTTGGAGAGGACGAATATAAATTGCCCATGGCAAATTGACCCAGGAAATAGGATCAATTGACTTCCGGCCCACTTCTGCTATTCTAAATATTCATCTCAATGAAAGAGTCCATGAGAAGGGAATGTAGTCTTTTTGGTGACTTTCCTACAGGCATGAGCTGATGAACGTTGAACGTAACCCGCTGACACCATTATGTTTCCATTTATCAATTCGCCATTAAAAATACGTAAAATGAACGTGATTTCATCTGACTGTCTTTAACATTTGAATTCCAAATGTCTTCTGAAGATGGAGTGTGTACAAATACTTAATACTACATATTTAGTGGCTGGTAGTATCTTTGTGTATTATGCATTTAGCTATTTATTGTTAAAATTTTTAACAAATAGCATTTACGAAATATTCCTGAAGTGCTTGTGATGCTCTTTTTATAAGCTCAAGACTGCATGAGTTTGGTTTGTAACAAACCAATGGCATTTATTGACATCTGAAAACCTTGATGCTTCAAATTATGGATTTCTCAATTGAAGCAATTTATGAAAATTATGTGAATAGTAAATTTAGTCACTGATAATACTTTGATCCTTAACAGCCAAATAGTTAGGCAATGGCAGTAGTACTAGAGAAAGGCCGGAAGTGGTCCCAAGCAATAGTTTTCACACTAAACCCATGCAGACGGCCGCCAGCAAAAACATAATCCTGATGATAACAAAATGTCATTCTAAAATACTTCAGTGCATGATGTAAAATGGTGATTATAAAATTGTCCTTGTAATTGAATTACCAGGATCAAGATGTAATGTGTTAAAGAAACTAACATCAAATGCCTGTCCTTTATTCAACGTTATACGCATGACCGTTAATGAAAATAGTTCCCAGAAATGGTAAGCGGGAGTTCTGGTGGAAGAATGGTGAGTGACACCTTTTGGCTGCATGCTTTATCTTGGCCCAGCGATACAATTGTGTTAGGTTTCCTCCAATAAATTTATTTTTTTAGGTGTGAGCCAAAATTTTATGATAATTACCACTCCCACTACTTCGGCTATATTTTGTAAACTGACGGCTGTATTGCTTAAATGTTACGAAGCAAAACGCTCAATCAGGGTGAAAACTAAAAGTAACCATGAGCATTAGTGTCCATCATCTGTACACCTGTTCTGCTTTCTTTTGCAAATAGTCCAGGTTCTTTTCTATGTATCCTGACCTATTTACTGAATTGAAACTCATATGTATCGGACGTATCCGTGTGCTTAACATTCCTGAATTTATAGCACAGTGTATATTCAGAGACAGAGTGTGAGATGTAACCTTGAAAGTAATAAAATACTAATGATATTGTACCACTTCATCGAAAAGGTTTTTGGTAAATTCTGCCGTCTCCATCTTAAAGTTGTCACGATCTGAAAGAGAAACTATTTCGACCTACCTGTCTCTGTCGAATACTTTTTGGGTAAAGATTACAATCAGTTTTAGCATGCTTTTATGGCTTTTCGAAACCTTTCCGTTGTCTTGTAGGTATAGGCTAGGATCAAGTTCAAAGGCTTAGAGCAGCCATCATTGCACCCATTCATCTTTCTGGAGTGAAATGAATATTTCAGTGTCGCGTCTTTCAAAGAGTACATCTAAAATATTTTCCCAGAAGGAAAGCACAACAGAGTCTTTGTTTTATAAACAGAGTTAAGAAAAAGCATAGCATAGAATGAAGTTTCTCTATCCTTGGCTCTTTTTCAGTCTAAATTATCTTTTTGAGATAAGTGCTATCAGCTTATAAAGATAAGAAGCTTTGTTAGCTCTACGTTACATTTCACGGGATTCTCGTTGTTTACCAAAGTACACTAAAAATTTCATCGAGTCTTTGAAAGAACGATTAACCCTTTCACTACTGATCAGTTTACGTATCTTTCCAATGCAAAACTGATCAAATGGGTGTATTTACTTAAACAATCACCAAATTCCAATATGTTTAGCTTGATTAATTTGGTGCTATGTAACTGACCTACAATAAATTGGCCTTGAATATAATGTCTAACATCCTAACCCAACCCAACTAATGAACTGATTAAATTGGCAATATGTAACATTCTTTATGAAATTTTGATAAAATATGTCCTAATAAACTTTCAATGTGGCTAGTGAAAGATTCATTTAAAGATTCATTTGACATTTGTAATTTATATTTCAGAGAACTATGATATTCCCGAAAAGAAACATGCCATATAACTTGACCATCATCTAAACAAAGTTCTATATATATGATCAAGTTTGGTGCCTATCTTCCATGAAAAGTGTAATTCCATAAACTCTTCAAAACACACTATTAGTATCACTCCCTAAGTAGGTCACAACCACCCATCGAGACTCGATGCATTGGCCAAGTTGTTACAAGTCACCTTATATCACTTCAATCAAGATCAGCAAGTTTTAGGGCCCAGCAGTGGGTCCCTCAGCAGTCATCAGTAGTGAAAGGGTTAAGCTATTATACTTCTATACTCAAGGCCAGGTGTTGTGATTTCCTTCAAACCCTGATAAGAAGGGTTATTTTTAAGACAAACAAAACAGGGATAACAACCCTATGTTTTGACTAAAGCTGAGCATTATCAAAAAAATATTGATTTTTTTTTACCAATTTCCTTCGAACCTTTGCAACATACCTCATTTTTGTGAGACAATAAAAATAAAGGGTAAGAACCTATGTTGCAACTCAAACTGAAATAGTAGTTACCTTTCTCTGTGTTTTTACTTAAAAAATTAACATTTTTGGACATGGGCTATGCAAGGTGGTAGTTTGGTAATTTTTAGACTGTGTTACCTGCAAAATTGTATGTCAAGTCATATAGTTTAATAATATTTCAAAAGAGTACAAGAGAACAACTGTTATTTAAACATGGACCTAGGCCATTTAAGGTGGCAGACTGGTAATTTTTAGACTAAGTTGCCTTCAACTCATATCCTCTAATAATATATTTGAAAAGAGTGCAGGATAACAACAGTTGTGTGTAAACTGAGTTACCCACATCAATAGTAAATATTTTGATAATGCTATTTAAAGTATGACAAAAAACCATTCATCATATCTCTAACGGAAACTCATACACTACCTCGAACTCAACGTAACAGGAACACCCTTGAGTACATAAATATCATTTACCTTACTTTTAATAGGTCATGAATGATTTGCATCACTACTACGGATATTGGCAGATGCTTTTTGGATCTATTTGTGGCACTATCATCATATTAATATTGCAGTATGATGAAGGATGTCAAAATAGTTGTATGAAATATCAATGTAGGCAGACCCTAACATCAGAGCAAATACACAACTTCAAATGAACTGATGTACTGGAAACAATAACACACCAATAGCATCAAAAATACAATATTACACTTCTGACTCTGTTCCAGGCTCAAAAAAATTACATAATACATTTTACTGATTACATCAATGCCGATATAATGGCAAAATTCATCAAGAGTTAAATTTTGCAGCAAATCAAGATTCCATCGGTATTTCTTAGTTTTGAAATTTCTCTGAAGATGGAGTCTTTTACAATGTGCAAAGAGTCTCCATCTCCATGGAGATTGTGCAGGGACAATACCCTAGATCCGGATCACACCAGCACCCTGCAATTGAGACATTTGACAGATTAAGGCCAAGTCTGAATAGTTTCCATGGAGAATTGTTGCAAATTAGATCACCACTCAAAAGGTAATGAACACATGTGAAGATAGAAGTAGGCACATTTTTTGTGACTTTGTGCTTTAGAAAAATCTTACATATTGATAATACAGACAGAATATCCATTTTTTAATAGCTTTAATATGAAAATGAATGTTCCTCAATATGTGTTTACTGTTATCAATCTGTTGAAATGCAAAACAAACATTATATCAAAATTTGTTTCACTTCTATACTTTGCAATTTTTTCAGTTGTAGATGTCTTCACCAGTAAAGGGCATTTTTTCTGAAACAAATTAATAGCCAAAGTTTGATTTGGAAGCCTTACTTTGCAATTTGCACGTGTTTCCGCAGTGTTCACTCCTTGAAAAGTGCCGATCCAAGTAACTACAGTTCTCAATACTTACTAGATCTAGGTGGTATAGACATGGAAGCTTGTTTCAAACTGAAATTTATTCTTGTCGCATTGGTGATACTCACTGATGCGACACAAGCCACAACAGCGAAGTACCAGTTCACTGCTTTGAAACCTGGAGAGAACATCACTGGGAAAACAGGAGCTACTTACACGACATATGCTACGCACTGTTCACGCAGGTGAGTAAAGTTTTCTGGTCTTTCTGATCTCCAGTTAAACCATCTTTGATAACTGGAACAAGTATGGATGAAGGGAGCCTCCTCTGAAATTAAGCTGTTAAATGTAAATTTTCAAGTAGGTGAGTATTTTTGAAGGTAAATTTTGATGTGCACCACAGGTGTTCCACTGAAACTGAGTGCAGAGCCTACCAATACACAACATCCAGAACAGAGAACTGCATCTTAATCTACAGAAACTCTACAGCTGAAGATGGACTCAGCTTCACATCAGATGCACAAAATATCATCTACAAAATTGGTTTGTGGTTGTGGTCTTGCTTCAAGAAGCAATGTTATTATAGTGGAAACACAAATAAAAACATTAATGCCCAAACATTTTATTTATCACAGATGGTGTCTTCAAGTACACTTCTCAATGCTCTGGATCCAATTGTGAGACTGACATTAATGAATGTGATTCAATGTCTTGTTTCTATGGCAACTGTTCAGATAGCATCAATGGCTACACTTGTGATTGCTCAGCTGGGTACACTGGAGTCAACTGTGAGGAAGACATAGATGAATGTGAATCAAATCCTTGTGCCCATGGTAACTGTACTGATATGTTTAATGAATACAACTGCATATGTCAAAATGGTTTCTCTGGACAAAATTGTGAAGGTAAGTACTCTTAAAGTACCCTTAAACCACATCATTGAACATCTATCATTACTTTAAGCAAAAGACAGTTTTATGAGGTCTTAACTATTACCTCTGTTTGTAGATACAGTCTGTACTCAGCCATCCTCTTGGAATCCCGATGCTGGCTGGTCTGGGCCTGATGCTGAGCTATACTGGAGTTTTGACTGTGTTGATTCTTTGGTTCTGATGGAAGAATCTACGGAGGTTACTGCCGTGGTTATTCCTGGGAAGGTTAGACTTTACACACTTTGATTGGCTGTTTGAATACGTATAATACATGACCTGAATTAAAAGATACCCGCGGGTTGAATTCAAATGTTGTTACCCGAGCCTTGATGAGGGTAACAACACTTTATATTCAACCCAAGGGATGTGCTTTTCCAAATGTAAACAGGGGGAGGGGGGGTAACAATTTCAAAATGGCTGAGTTATGACCCTCTCCCATTTGGAGGGGGATAACAGTTTTAACACAGCCCGCTACGTTACAATGGAAGTCAATGGGACAGTGCCGTTGCTCATAGGATAATTTTTTTTATTTTACGAGATGGCGATCATGTTGCCCTAAATCAGATATCCTTGGTTGTCATACCCTTGAGTTAGACAGTTTAGATCCAATTCGAGTTTAAGTTTACCTCCACCCATCGCAGTTACGACTGCAAAGATATTCGGACCCAGAGTTGCCTGGTGATATTCTATTGTATCAAACATTCTTTGGTCTGACTTTGATTGCTTCTGTGACTCAATTATGAAAAAGAAGCAAAACGTTTAAAGTAATATTTACTTTGTTACCATGACAACAAAAATTGCCATTTTGTGAACTCTGTCTTAGAAGTCCTTTTCATCTGAAATAACCACAGTCAGGAAGGGGCGAAAGTACATCACAACAGGCCGCTGAAGGTTTTTCACTGAAATTATTTTACATTCTCTTCCTTGAGTAAGCCTTTTTGGCAACGTCTCCGTCTTTTGTATGATTTAGGGAAAACCTCGAGTATGTCTTTCGATGGAATCCTCTGATCATCTCACACTAGTATTTTAGTGAGATTTATTGGGGAAAAACTTAATTATTGCAGAACTGCCAACAAGTTAGCTTATTTATTACGTACTCATTATTGACTATTGTTTTAAATAGGCCACTTAGCAGACTATCTCTTTCTTTGGTCAGGTGAACAATGCAATTTCCGTGGATCGCACAAGGAGTCAGTGGGTGGATCTTCTCCCGGACCGTACGGCCAATCAGGGCAATCCTCCTGAGATTCTGGAAGGACCCTGCCTCCCCCGACCACAAGACTGTGGTGCAGCAGGTGGAGCAGTGGCCTTCTGGATGAGACGGACTGATACCAGTTCATCCTGTGGTGTTATCTCGTCTAGAAGCAGAGCTCGAGGTACTTCTGCAAGCTTCCAGGTCTCCTACTCTGGAACAACGCTCAGGTAAACATAGGTCTGATTTCAGACAGGTTTGGTCTGTTGGGTTCCGGTAGTTAAGGGCAACTGTGGATGAAGAAAAATTAAAAGAGGATAGTTAATTTAACGTGTAGTATCAAATAATTTGTATGCCACGTATTTGAAGATGTATTTTACAAAAAGTTCTCATTTCTTATGTTGCCTAAGATTGACAGCAATATCCAAGTGTGATCCATTATTATCCTGATTACATTATTCAGTCATCATTCAAATTACATAAAGTTGGCATCATTGGTAGATTTGGCATTATCTTTGGTTCCGTTAAAGCGTCATTTTCTCTTACTTTTCTTGACATATGATTTCTTTTGACACATAATGATTAATTAGACGTTTAAGTATCAGTTACCAGCAAGTTCATTAGTGATCGTAATAATTTTAACAAATGAAAGAAAGGGAAAAAAGTGTTACGAGAAATGGCAAATGTGTGCTGCAGGAAATTTAGGAAAATCTCCATGAAAATATTATTTCTTTGTCCTAGTTTCGAAATCAGCACAAAGACTGACCAATTCCGCGTTGATACAACTATAACAGGCGACTGGACCCATGTTGTACTTAACTACATTGGACCCGACGATGGACAGGGAATGCAGGTTTATCTGGACGGCAGTCTAACCGGAAGTGATGACACGAGGGAAGCAAAGGGTTTCACTGTTGGAAGCGGAAGTGTTGTGATAGGAAGACAGTTCACGAACAGGGATGAGAAGTATGGAAGTGTTGATATTGACGAACTGCTGTTCTTTAATTCGAAGTTGACCGGGCAACAGATTACAAGCATTAAGAACATGATATGAAAACTTAAATTCAGAAAATTGTATATCATATAGGCAAGTCGAGTAAAAATAACGACCCATTTCATTGTGACTCTTCTTCACAAGTAACATCTGTAAGCAAACTCCTAGTGTTACACCTTCTAATGTGGCACGGAGTTTCAGAAGTGCACCCAAAGAAGAGCATTACTTGTGTTTTTCCATAATTGCCAGATTTGGCAGATCTGGCATTTTTGTGTTTCAGTTTAAGTTCTCTTTTCTGGTACATATCTTGACATTTAAGTTCTTTTAATACATATTATTAATTAAAGGTTTGACTAGCATATCATACCAAATTTATCACTGGCAGTAACAAATTTGACATAGAAAATAATAGGAAAGAAATAATTGCCAGATCTGTCAAGTTTGTGTTCTGGTAATTAAGGAAAAACTCGACTGTAAAACATAAGGATGTTTGAAAGTAAATACAGTTTCAATGAGTAGCAATTCTAGACAATTTATAGTAACTCCTTTCTCTCCACTTTAATGATTGGTGAATTCAATGAATTTGATCCTGAAGCAGACACAATCGTATTTTTCCTATTTTGGTTTTGGATCTTGCTGAATCAGATGAATTAGACTATTTCATTTAATTATCTAATTGCACGTGGATATTGGAATTGAGCGTTCATGGATAATTGAAATCTTCATTTGTACTATCCATGGAGTAGTTCACTATTCATGGATAGTGAAAAATGAATTTGCACTATCCATAGATAGCTGACTACATTATGTGTGGACAAATTACTATTCACAGATAATAGATTCCATGAAGCACTTGTCTAATTGGATGAATTCACCGAGTTTCAAAACCAAAATAGGAAAAACACGTTTAGGGTAGACATTGGGCAGCGCTTCTGTAAGCGATTTTCCCACCTGAGGTATAAAACTGGTACCATTCTTTGTGTCAGGAAAGGATGGTTTACCCCTGAAAGAAAAAGTGACGGTCAATGCGGAGGAAATGCAAATGCCTCTCAATTTAGTTTTAAGTCAAAGTCCCACCGCAACATTCTACAGTGTAATGTGATCTTTGACAACAACTATTTGCTTATCTATCTACACTAGTGTACTTGAATAAGAGAAACTGTACGGGTCCCAATACTTAAATTTCAATATTTTTTGGGAAAAAAACTTAAGTGAAAGAGACAATTAAGAGAATTTTCAAAAACATATGTTTGGTAAAAATATATCTAGATGTATGAATACGATATATATGACAATAGATCAAAACTTTACAAAATCATCTTCAAAATGGATAGTTATAAGTGTTTTTTATGCTTTTTGACTGTCTCTTCATCAGACCATCCCTTGAGGTTAAGGGCCCGTTTACACCTAGCATTTGCTAGGTAAACGCTGCGAGATCGCTCCCAATTTAAACATATAAATTCTGTCCTGTACTGTTACACTAAGCGTCAGTGACTGTCACTTGGAAATCACTTTGCAACCCATTCGGAGTGATGTCGCAGCAATGTCGCAGTCGCTAGATGTAAATGGGCTCTAAGTGATGGGAACATAAATCAATCTGACTTTATGAATTTATCATTTTCTCTTCCTTTACTTTTCATTTCGTTCCCTTTGTTGAGCACCACTGGGTCGCCTCATAAAAACATTCGTTTTAAACAATATTGCTATCACCACATCTGTATTTATGTTTTTAGTTTAATAATATCCCCATTGTTGGTATTGTTTATGTTTCTGCACTTCTGTTCATCTATCAAAGGAGCACTTGACCCAAAATTATGGCAATATATTAATTTTATCAATTGGTTCATGAGCTTTTGATATCTGACAATGCTGGAATAATTACTCCTCCCTAAATAGGCCTCTGAATTGTTAATGATATATTCATAGATTAGTACCTTGTAAAAAGCTTTGGTGATTGATATGGAATGGGAATAATCAATTTATCATATTCTTTATTTCTTTTCCTCGTGCCCCTAGTCTTGTTTGGGAATATTTTTGGGAGGACATAAATTTGGGGCTACTGATACCCCTGCTTTGGACTTCTAGTGACGTCTGCCCTGGGTTCCAAATCCAGGGTGAATCCCTGGCTTGCGTCTTTTCTCACCTGCGCGCAATGGATTCTTCAGGTGCGACACCTACTAACTGCACAGTGTATTTAGCATTTATGTTGTCCTCCTGAGACCTTTGGTCTATCTCAAAGCTGCATTAAACTCAGTCATTAATTTTTTTACGTTTTTTTCTCAAATTACACGGATAGCATTTAAAT
This sequence comes from Haplosyllis leylae, assembly GCA_038406175.1. Classification (NCBI taxonomy): domain Eukaryota; kingdom Metazoa; phylum Annelida; class Polychaeta; order Phyllodocida; family Syllidae; genus Haplosyllis; species Haplosyllis leylae. Next base: position 113 of record JBCAUG010118918.1, on the reverse strand, counting down.
GAAAATATGCAATAAAAAAGAAGGTAAATAAACAGATATAAAATCTCACAATCGTTCTCAAATATTTGGGTCAGTCGTTAAGTAGCTGTAATAAAATTCTGGTAAAAACAAGA
>JBCAUG010118807.1:0-21301 GCA_038406175.1 Haplosyllis leylae | reverse complement strand
TGTGCACGAATATCATTCTCTAAACAGAGAACATAACCGGAAAACTCAGAACTCAAACTCTGTGAATATCGCGTCTCGCTTACCACACTTTGTTTTTTCTTTCTGATGATAAGCATTGCGCAATACGTAGAATAATAATAATAACTCAGGATATCATTTCAGTCGGACGACCAACCGAGTTTATTCGTAATTTAGACGAAGTTGGCAGTGTGACGAAGTTGGCAATGTAGTTTTTCGTCCTCAACATTCGAGGTTTTCGCAAATAACACATCATTGACAATGCTGCCACATCTGTCAACTTCATGCTTTCATTTGGTGGACATTATCAGTTGTGTATGGGATACATCTATTTTCTTTTTAGCAGAGCTGTTGTATAACAGCTGAGCTATTTAAATGGAAATATTTTTTGGTGAAATCTCTAAGATTCTCACAAGATTTGGGAATTTAAGCAAGTCTGATTGGTCAAGACAGCAGTCACATGTCTAAAGAGTGAGATTTGGTGAGACTTGGGCCTTAATGAGACTTTGGAATGTGATGTTTCATTAAAGAGACTTTTTTATTGCTTAAAGAGACTTTTCATCACTAAAAAGTCTCTTTAAGCAAAGCTTGTTTGGTCCTTAAAGAGACTTTTATGCTTAAAAAGACTTATCCTGGTAAAAAAAGTCTCTTTAACAAAGTCTCGTGAGATTTTGGCCAAAACGAGATGTGCAAGAGATTTCTAGCAGATGATTTTACTGGATTGAAGCACTGGGGCTGTGCTAGCAGACAAATTTAGTCTGGAAACTATGACTTTCTTCAAGCAGATGAGCTTGTGCACATGTGCAGTATGAGGAAATCCCTGATGAAGTCATTGTTCTATTTTAGTAACCGAGAACAAGCAAGAAGAAGGGGTTTCCTGAAAAATGGTGTCCTCTCACTTCGGAAATTAAAATCTAAATTACTCGGCTCCCAGTACACATTTCAAGATTCCCTTTTGGCAATTAGTAGAGTATGATGGTACCTTTCATATGCCTGGGCAGGCCCCCAACTCTATCTACAAACACCCAAACTGGCCCGCCCTGGAAAAGGTTGGAACCAATGTGTTGGAACCAATTCAAATCTATCAAAATTTCTTTAATTCAAGCCATCATGGAAAAATCACTGTATATTTAGATAGAATACAGCCATATCTATATCCAGTTAAAATTTGGTTCAGATTGATGCAGTTTTAACGGAAATATCCTCATGGTTCCAATAAGTAGAACCAATCTTGGAACCAATGTTTAAGTTGTCAAAAAGATGTCAGATGTCAAATTATCAAACACCTGGACTATAGAGGAGGTTCACACAAAAAAAAAATCAACATAATGAGGCTCACAAATATTGACATCAATTTTGACGTCACATTTGATGCTCACCAAAAACCCTCAAAATGTTCATAGAAAGTATTTTTGACCAATTTTGATGACCTTCATATGTGACGTCAAAATTGACATAAATATCTGTGAACAATAATATCATTTATTTTTAAACTGTTGTAGATTTAAAACATTTTGTAGTTGATCAATCTTCAAATGAACTTCAACTTTTAATACTTGGTAAAGTTGCCATTTCTGCCAGGTCTGCAGGAATAACGTTGAGGACGAAAAACTGGAATATTTGTGTTAAAGCCTTTCCTGTTTCAAAAATTAATCTCGCTGCAAAAATGTTACCTGCAGTGGGATATAGTCTAGCAATGTCTAGTTCATCATTCCAACACTTTACCACTCAGTTATTGAGTAGAATTGCACCAATTGACTTACTGGACTTAGATAATTTAACTAGAAACAGTGGGGCATGACTTTTAGAAGGTCTTATATTGTCAACTTTAACGGAAAACTTGAATCTTTTCTGAATTACTGATGGACGAAGCATACTCACTGTGCTCAGAACACTGTACACAGACAGAATAAGTCGAGGTACTCTGGATTTAAATCTCAGTTCAATGTACTGAAAATGAAATGGAAGATTCCTTCACCACAAATTTCCTAAAGATATCAGTGAGTGTCAACAAGTTTTTCTGCTATGAATAGCGGAATTTTACGCACTGGCTTTGCTTGTCACAAAACAAAATTTGCTTGGAACTGTTTACCTCATTTACACTTGTTAACTTCAGGGGATGTAGTACAGGTACAAAGATGACCGTTGAAAGAACAGCTCCCAACATCCAACCAAATTTTGAGATCCAGAGCTGGCCTCCGAATGTGTACATCTCGGCAGGTTCTCCCAGGATGAGTATGGAAGATATGAATGAAACTGTAAGGGACATTGCTGCCGGAATAACTTGAATATCGTGATTCCCCATCAAGTATTCGCTGGTACTCCGTTGTCTACCACTATGATATAGCCCTATTAATAAGAAATAATTTCTTTGGAATATTTTAATTAAAAGCAGCGATTCTGGTAAACGATATGCTTGCTTTATGGTGTGTGATTTTTTTTATTTGTACTCATGGAAGAAAATAACACAAAATGTAGATACCAATAACCAAAGACGCTACAACCATTGCGCCAAATACAATCCAGTCGACCCAGTGTAATCCGGGTGTGTCCTCCATCTTCAGGGTTTTTTTAAATATCAATGAAATATTCTATCCCAAATTTCTATTATTTCTTGGATTACATCCGCCATTCAATCAAGTAACATTACAAATTCATTCCACATCCTACCAGTGATAGAGGTAACACCTTGACAAATTAATCCCACTATTGTCTTTTACTATCGATGTTTTTACACATTTGAGTTTTTCGGAATGGACCGATTTGTTTTGTTTTTCATTTTGATAATTTTTTAGCCTTCCATTACAATATTTCCATATCCCGAAAATGATACATTTTTGAAATGGACATTGTAGACCTTTGTACAGGAATTAACGTGAAGAATTCAAGCGCGCTTAAATGTCTTTTTTTCTCGTATTGGCGTGCTCAAAAAGGCCTTTCGGTATGCGTAAATTTAAATATTTACTAAATATATGAAAATCAGTTCGAACACTTCAAATCCAGGTTGTTAAAACAAGTAAATCAAAAGAAAATGATTGATAAAAAGGCATTATAATAAACTTTTTTGAATCAAATCAAAACGAAAAAAATCCGAAAAAGTGGAATAATGTGTACACAACAAACAAAAGATAGAAAACATTTGTTATCACCCCGATAAAATAAATAACTCCCAAGTAGCATTTATATTGCAGGTACTTCTAATTTATTGTAAACAAATATATTTTATCTTTGTATTTACACAAAAGCGGACCCTCAACCCTGAGCTCACAACAAGAAAAGATGCTACCATTTTATTCACATTTAATTCTGCGATTTGTGAATTTGCCGCTGGTAAATTCGTAATTTCATGAATTTAATCACCCACGGTTAAGGATATTTAGAAACAGCTGCGGTACTGAAGTATGTGTTTCAGATCTCTGATTATGCACGTATGTACGTCTTGGCAGGTTCTCCGCAGATGACTTTGTACAAATAAATAACTCCACACGTGGTAATATTTTTACAAAGTACCAGTAGCGAATTTTTTTTACAAAGTTCTAGTAGCGAAAAACAAATGATTTTTGCGTTAGTTTATATCTCCATTGACGGAGATTCCTGTTAACTAGTCGTTGTCGTGGGGTCATAAAGACAAGGACACGGTGGTGGTGAGGCGTGAATGCTGGTTTATTACAGGGGATCAAGTTGTACATAGCTCGGGTAGATTTACTGAAGTGCCCGCTGGTCGGCTGGGGCATGGTATATATACAAGGTCACGCAGTGGCCTTGGCCTTGGTCGGGAGGGACTCCGACACATGTGAAGTGATTTTAGTCAGCAAAAACTTGCAATTCAAAAAAAGAAGTATTACTTGGAGATAAATTTTACTTTACTGTGTATCCGACGTTTCCTGACAAGGGAGGTGTACGTAAAAAGTATTTTCTTCAACACTGGTATTTCACCTCCTATTTTCACCTTGGAGTGAAGGCTTGGTAAAGTATAGAGGCATTCTTAGCTTCAAGCCATTTGATACCTAGGTCACAAACCTTTCAGAAAACAGCGAGGAAACCTAATATGTTTAATACGACGTGGATGGGCCTTTGGGGTGAAGTGTAAAGGCCAACTTCTTTATAAGGCGTTTGTCTGTTGAATGGGGTTCGCATTACCATATCACTTCGTACAAGCTTACAGGATATAAAACACTGATACTTGACAAAAAGGAAGAGGATGATAAATCTGATGGTGAAGGACAGAGAGAAGGAAGGAGTCTGTGTTGTCGCGAGTCAGTAATATCTTCTGAGCAAGGTGGACAATACTACCTGTCGGACTGTGGCAAGTTGGTTGGTCTGTTGGTTAAAGAGGGGCTGTTTTAATTGTTAAATAAAAGGATGGATATTTAGTAAGTTGACATTCATGGTTTTCACTAATTCCATTCCTTCCGGCGATTTTTTGCAGCGTCTGTGGTCCCGCTGTAACTAATCAACTTTCTCAGGTACAGGACAAAACGTACACACAACACATACACTCGTGGTACAAACACAGGCACCAGAATTGCACTTGATAGTGAAACATTTACGGAGGAAGAGCAACAATGGCTTCACCTTTATCTTTATTGCAACAATTTGTAAAATCTACGGATAATATTTACTCAACTTCCACCCAATTGCAAAGAAGTAAACAAGAAAGTACAGTTGTTGGCGGGTTTTAATCGGGTCTGTTAGATATGTTTACTGGTGTTATTGGGTAGGTATGAGGCTTGAAAGATGATAATCACAAAGTAAACATACACAGATATTTGGTAAGAGAGATAGGTAAACTTGTAAACTGATGAGCAATACCTCTGTCAAACAACGGAGAGGCAATCTGTGCGGACACAGCGGAAGGGAGTGCTTCGCTGGAAAGTACGAGAAATCGGGATCCACAGCAGTTGTTATATAAATGACATAATTACTGTTGAAAATTAGAACCATTGCAACGCGTGATTGGGGACGGGTGAACAACGAGCAATTATTATTTACAACCATGTTTTACAAATGCTCTGTTTTTCAGCAATTGTATGTTAGTATACATAACTTTGATCTGGAGTGGAGGTAATCAAAACTATTTTTTTAGTAGTTAATTGGCTACTTCCAATAGTACCAGTACCTGATGCAAAACTGAATAAATGAAAAAAATAAAAGCGAGTAAATTATAAAGCTGAAATTCCCCCTTTGATGAACAAAGAAACGTAGATCTTGTTCTCAGTGTTGATCTTACCATTTCTACAAGGCCAAGAGGGCCGCTACAGATACCCTTCCCTCATGCCGGGATCTTCAGTACTCGTGACCCAACGGGTCATGTCAGGAGCTTGTCAACATGATCCCCCTGGGTCCAGATCATAGGGCCAGGTCGCAGGTCAAATCTACAAGAGGATATTGGTGTCTTACTACAAAAACGTAAATACATGATTTGCTGATAGATTACGAGAGCATGGTGAACAGCAGAAGGAAAGCTCATTGTCGATAGCAGACGGTTTTATTTTGCCATTTCGAGTTTTGGCCCATTCAATTTAGTCTGTCACGTGGACAATATAAGCTAACATTTGCTTACAGTAACATTTTAAAAAATTGTTTCTCATCTTCGTCCAATTCCTCATTGTGGAATCCATTGTCATTTCAATTGTGTGTTGGTCGTGGTTAACTTGATGATGGTCCAATACACCAATCGTCTCCTGTTATTTTTGCTTTAAAAGAAAGTACATTTTTATTGCTTGTACATAGCATGCAATTTTAGCACAGGCCATTTACTTCAAAATGCGGACTGAAATGGCTTAGAATAATTTGTATTTTACGTTAACCATGAGGGGCCGAATATTCATAAGATTACCAAAACGCAGGGGTCGGGGTTTAAAAGTGGGTTTGAGAACATGAAGTAGGCATGTTGGAATAAAAGACGTTTTGTGTTGGAGGGTGTCGTAATGAGGAGGACAATTTGCACCCTTAAGGGCAGAGTATTGTTACCGCAGAGGCTGCTTTTATCACAAGTGGCTGTCGCAGGTGATGGCTGATGAAAACATGCGAAACCCTCAGTCATTGTGTGCGTCAATCCGAGGGGTTGTCTCCTCGGGGCAATCGGCGGGTAGTAACACAGATCACACGGTGATGCCTTTGCCTCCAGGGCAAGAAAAATTTTAATTTGGCACTCAAGGTCTTTGTTGTGCCCTCTGCTTAATATGGAAATGACAGTCAAACTTTCAAACGAGAGCTTGATTTTTTTCCTTTCAAATATTGAATAAATCGTATGACTTTGGCAACAGTTCAACAACAAAGTGGATTTCTTTGACAATGTCTGTGTAGCAACGCAATTAAAATGGTAAGCACAGGTCTTCCATTTCGTCCCTCAAGATTACATGATTCATCCTTTTCCCTCGAAAAGCCGATTTTCAGCTGAGCAGCAATGGGCAATTTGGTTCCCATTGAAACGACCTGCGGGGAGCCTTTACAAACAAATTACAGTCGGACTAAAGCAGCAGAAATTGCTCTTCACCAGCGCTATTATGAGGGTTTAATAAAGCCTAGCTTGCTAAAATGCTATTTTGTGATTAATTTGCTAAACAAGTCGAAAGGAGTTGAACCCGATGAGGTTCTGGTTCGGAAGGCTTTTAGGAGATTGAAGAAAGCACTGAAAGTGATAATTCGATTTTAATTTCCTCTCCGGCTTCCTTTTGACCTTGGTCTGAAGTAAGCCAATTATGGAAAAACGTCTAATGGAGTGCCATTTTCACATGTAAATATTGCTGCTGTTTCTAATGAAATATTAGTGAAAATTTCCATTGAGGCTCGGAAGTGATGATGTTGCGTGTCAAATGTCATTTACAATTTGGATGAATATCGCTTTCGCTTTTGAACTGCTGCTGTTCTCACTATCGTCATAAAACAAACAATGGAAATACATTGCCTTGGGATATGTGCTTAAACTTTTTAATTTGACAGAAAATGCTTAAAGCTTGCAGGTGCTGAACATTCATTTGTTCGAGGTTTTATTTCCCTTGTAGACATCCGAATATGTACACGCCATGCGTGAACATTGTACTTTTGCACAATCTATCCTGAAATAAATGTATCCATTCAACACAAGTTCTGACACGCAGAGTAACCTTTAATTAAATTTCATTCAAAACGAATTCCAGTTTTAATTTTATTGCGCATTTACAATTTGCCGAGTGTTTTCATTGCGTTTGTGCAATTGAAGCCAGTTGTTTCAATCACAGTTTGGAGGACAATGTGGAAACTTTCCCTTTACCTCATAACTTGATCACTGAAGAAAAGTTATTGTCCATGTAAGAGAAGATTTCTTTTTCGGGAATTGAGTACAGAAATAGCAGACCAGCTTGAAACACAATTTGCCAATCAGTGATTTAGTAGTGCTTGAGAAAGTTGTTCAAACTGCACTTGGGTCTCACTTAGGCGCTGATCAAGTCACTTAGTGATACTCGAGTGGGCAGTGTCACCAGTGAGTTGGTCCAGTGTGGAGGATCCAGAAAGACGACGAAAAGAAAAGCCTTCAGTCAGAACCACACGGTCCAGAGTGGAAATGATCCCTTGAATCTGCACACGTCGTGGTTACTTTGTGGACTTTACTTGCAATGGTAGTGAGAAAACGATATATTCTTTACACTGGTCAGCCCCACACTGTGTGCATGAGTTCAAGACTCGCTTCTGCTTGAAACAGTTTGTGGGTTGGGGATTCCGCTGACTGCTTGTAGGTTAGCAGGTGTTGCACTCGCGTGAATCTCAGGAGTATATCATGCGCAGGCGATAAAACATTCAAGCATGAGTGAGTATCCAGCCACCTTGGTAGATGTCACAAGAAATCCAAAACAAGGGTACTAGTGGTCCCACGAAAAGGACTAATGTCTTTCAAATGGGGTCAAATTCAGACGCAAATAAAGATTCCTAAAATTTCAAGATGTCGATTGGTGGTGTTTACGAAATCACACCTACTTTGATGCGCACTTATCTCTTCAGTTTTGACGATAACCAACCAACACTTGACGATAAAGCTTTTTCTTACCGAGGTACATGAACACAATTGACAGATTGTATTGAAGATGTGTAAAAACCATAAGCGTTCTGGATCATCCTCACGGAAAGCACAATTGCAGCTTCAGCTATGTGGTAATGGGCCGGTGTGGTCACCACTTGACAGTTTTAATGTACACCCACTAACACCACTCGACGGGCGCAAGTACCCTGAGATACCCGGGTAACCGTCAGAACTGGAGTGGCTCTTGCAGTCGCACTTTACCGCTCCTCAACGCTATTTACAAAACTTTTTAACGGAGGGAAAACGCACACTCGAACGCCACTCTGGGTAGGTGAAGGACTTGACGAGTAGTGGTAGATAAGGCGCGACCAGGAAACTTCATTACGGCTATGACAGTAATTACCAGGTTATTAATAACGCCATTTGTTCACGAGATGTTTGTACGGACGCAGTGATGGACTTTTTTTCTCTAATGGCAGATGTGGATGGGCTCGAGTATATGCGACCTTGATCCAGCTCTTGAGAACACTCATTACTCATTGCACGAAAAAGGAGCAAAAAGTGGCAATAATAATTGCCAGCATAATTGCACCATTTGTCAGGCGATGTAATTTTTGTACATCTTCGTGTGGTATAATTTTGGCTGGAATGTTGAATTCCACCGTGTAATTTTTTTCGCCTCGAAAAGTTTTAGGATACACACATCATACTCTTTAAATTTTTACACATCAGTACGTCATAAATTGAAAGATACCAAATGAGCTTGACAGCTATCACTTCATTACTTTCAAGTATTCTTTTTTTTAACCGTTTACAGCATGGCACAAATAATTTACCTTGATTTTGAAAGTTCCGCAGCTGCAATTCGTGCATGTAGAGAGCTTCTTCACTAAAATTGACGTCCAAAAACTACTGTCCGTTCGTTTCTGCAGTTGTTTTCATGGGGAAAAAAATAAAACACTAATTGACTTTTACGACGTTATGCGTAGAATTCTGGACAACCTGTGCTATTGTACATGTAGCAGCACGCGCACAAAAACGAAAGTAACGCAGAAACATGGAGGATAAAATGTCTCATATTGGCGGGCTGTCCTCCCAATCGTTTGAGAACACATTGAAATATATGGTATTTGCCTGATGCATCTCACCAAAAAAGTGCAATTACAACAATTAAGTGAGAATTGGTACCAAACCGCCACATAACACGGACTGCAATCAATACAGCAATAATTACTCGTGTCATGAGAAACAGGCGGTTTGCACTTTTTTGTCGTCCCCAAAAAGTAACATGAAAAAGATATCAATCTTTCGTTTTAGACATGGGATTTGGAAGGTGGTTTGGACAAAAGAGTGAATGTTTATCAGACGTATGAACGTCTTGCAATACGATCGCTTCTTGCTGGTACTTTCACATTCATGTTCATGCTTATGTTCTTCATTTGTGCAGATAAATACTATCAATGCTACTAGATGTCTTTTGTACAATAAAACAAAGACGTAAATTTCAAATCAGTGAAGGAAGTTCCGTCTATTTATTGAAACGTTATTTCAGCTTATTCAGCTTTATTGTGTTTGTAAATTGGAATCTAATGGATTGGCACAAATAATACTCATCAACATTTACCTGCATGTCTTTTATTTTTAGTGTGATATTGACAGAAAAAGTGAAGAGAGCCATCATTACCACCACCACCACCATCATCATCATCGAAATCAACACAATCATCACCACCACAACCATCATCACCATCGGGTATGTGCCATTTCCACTTTCACTTCATTGTGCCATTTATATTTTCTGATTATTTTTCATAAACATAACCCCTTCACTTTAACAAAAATTGAAGAATGATCACGCACAAAAATTCTTTTGCAAAAATTGAGCATTTGTTTCTATTTCCGATGATAATATGTGAGTGTATTAGAATAATCAACTTGCACTGATGCCACATCTTTCGAGAAATGGTGAATTGGAAATTTTGTTTCCGTGCCGCGCCACGTTGTAAATTCTTCGACACAACAGAAATGTTTAGTTGGGTAAGTATGTTGTTGCAGAACAGTTCGAACCGAAGAATGAGGAAGTGATACAACTGTTGAACACCTAAGAAATTACGACGAGCTCGATTTACAGCATATATTTTATTTCTGATCATCATCGGTGAAAGAAATTCGTCTTTTTATTGAAACGTTATTGGTAAGAAAACCGTTGAACGGTTATGCGAAAGGTGGGAATCATAGTTCGTAGGATTTGAAATTGGAAAACTGTTTTGCAAGACATTTCAAAGATACTGAGCGAGAAAAGGTTCTTCCTCCTGGTTATTAGAGAAACATTTCTTTTATGCCGATCTGATGACCTGAATGACATTTCAGTCTGCTGACCCCGTCTTACTTTCTTCGCAAATCATTTTGCCCCAATCACCTCCGGCTCCTGCTGAGGTTTTTGGATGATATCACAATATTTTCCGGTTATATTAACCCCATAATTTATAAATACCACAACCACAGGCCGATCTAACAGAAACGTAGTTGGGGCAGAAGAGTCATGCTGATACTGGTCAATGTTGGTCATCACCACCTGTCAGGGGAATATCAGTGGTATTTATGTTATGGAAAATCATCGTTTTCACGTATTACCAATTCTTAAATATTTGAACATGTGTTAGAATTGAAGAATTGTTACAAATGATGGAACAAATTAATAAATATTTGTTTCGCAAATTGTCTGGTTGATTACTGGCAATATAAATGCGGATACGTATTGGCAACTTTCTTACCGCAAGATTTCCGGTTTAAATATGAAAGACGAAAGAAGACAGTACAGAGAATGAAAAGGAAAAAGGAGAAACCTTTGAGTAAGGGAAATAAATTTTTTAAAATAGTGTTATTTTTAAGAAACGTTTTTCGAAATCAGCACGATATTCATTGCACAGGTTTTATTCATGTTGAGTCAGGGCATTAATTGTTAATGCTTTCATCAAGAATGTCGCCAGAACAAAAGGCCAGTGATAATTTATCACCAGAGAACGGGTGTAGAACTTGTGACGAGTGCTTTGGCTAAATAAAAAGTGTTTTCTCTAAATAGGGCACCTGTGAATTTTAAAGGAGCATGGTCTGTTTAAAGTCAATCAAATAAACTGCATGTCAAGGGTATCAAGTCCGCATGATGTGACTGGTCAAAATGCTCCTCCTGATTAAAATTTTGTTGCATATTTTCAAGCAATCTTGATTTTCCGTGGACATGGGGTGGGAGATAACTTTATGACACTATCATATTGAAATTATGTACAACTGCTATTAAATGTTTAGATATTGGGTACAGGTAGGCATTTTGTTTTTCCCTCTTGCGCCCCGCAAGTGGGATTACAAGCTCTTATCAAATATGATTTCTGCCGATCAGATTGCCAGTAATCCGGCTGCCGTTGAGTCGTGTTTGTCTGACCTCTCCACCGAAATGTGCCTCCTCATATAATTTTCAACTCATCTTTTGTGCACACACAGATCGGTTTTCATATTATGTAAATGCGATATGTTTGTTAGTGTTAATATATACATAGAGGAGATTAGTATTAATTCGTACCAGTTGCCTCAAAGTAGAAGAGAATTAGGTAAGGAAGTTGAGAACATCTTGAGATGTCAGACTTTATATTGAGGAAAGTAACTTTTTAGTTCTTTGTCAAACGCTTTCAAAATATTACATTTTTGGGGCGATCACTGACTGATTCAGTAATCCTAATCGCATAATAAAGTGGGTCAGACTCAAAAAGTTATTTTATGACAATATTTCTGAAACTTCCATTGCTTCACTTTTAATTAAAATGATCTTTAACTTTGCCTCGTTAGAACGTTTTACATGATGGAATTTATTCCTTTCATTTCAGAAGAATTGATAGTATTCTTTGTCTTTAGAAATTGTAAATTTTACAGAAAAGGTGGGAATTTCATGACTCAACACTTTATTTGTAACAGCATTTCTCTTTGCATGCAGATCCTGCCCACCCGATGATACGTTGATTTGATCAACTTGCATCAATTTCATTAACATTAAAAAGTTCCTGTGAAATTGCTCCGTTGAAAATACGACCCTCTTTTACACTTGTATTTTTACATTTAGATTATACAGGGAATGTTTTCAAATACTACTTGACAGGATAACTTAGCCCTGGAGGTGGGCGATTTGACAAGATTGAAAATGTATCTGCTTGCTGGAAAGGAGGGGGAAGGGGGGACATCGTGATGCTGATTTAAAAAGATACATGGATTTCTGAGTTAGTGGGTCGGAGAATTTGTCGTCTCAGCTAACCAATGGAGGTAGCCTTAAAGACGTAGGGATTCTATAAAGGCTTTCCAAAAACTATGTTTGAAATTAAATTTTGAAATTGTAATTGAATTGAAAATTCAAATGGAAAATATTATGGACAAACCTACAAATGAAGTTGGGAGACGAATTCTATTCACGTGGCGTTTCAAACGCACGTGAATAGTATGGAAACAAATAATATCGTTGAAAAGAAAAGATTTCTCCTTGCAAACAAAGCTCAAACAAAAAAGTACCGAAGGAATAATTGAAACATAATATCAAAAGGTGTGGTTGTCTCTTCAGAACTAAATAGAAGCAGTAATTGCAAAAACTAGAGAAGATGGTTTTTCGTACACTATCGACTTTCACAATGGAAAACAATATTTATTTTCATGATACGGTATATTACCGCCATCTGTAGTTAATCTACGGAAATGTTCTGGGGAAAAGAATTGTAAAGCTTTGTGGAGAGTCTACGTCTTTAAGAAGAAGACTGCGGCGAAGAAGCCATAGTTCACCATTGTGACACACGAGTGTTGTAAAGGGCCGAGAGGTATTTTAGCCTCTGAAGGTAGGGGGTGGGGGTCCGCCGAAATATTATTTACTGCTTAGGATGATAGAGAAAAGTAAATATTTTATGTACAAGTTTAAAGTAGGTCTTTACTGAAGAACGCTACAGATGTACGTGAAATTAAATTATGGGCAGAACTAATTGCTTTACATAATGCAAGAGTCGACAGGTAATAAATTAGCTGAGGTGAACAAAAAGTTGTAAAAATTAGCCTATCGTCTCTGAAAAGTTTTAATTTGTGAAAAAATTTAACTTTTTCAGAGCAACATAATATACTCACACTGGTAGACTTTGGTTTAAATTGGTACCTTAATTATAATGGGTAATTTATATAGTTGACTTTTAATCTGTGTAATGTTTTCCATTTCCAACCACATTGTCTTTTTGTGCGATCATTTTGAGGTGTACATGGACATTTTGTTAGATGTAGGCTTCTCAAGTGCATCCGAAAAGCCAAGCAAGGTAAATAAATTGGCAGTGTGTTAGGTGTGCGATGTTGTGGTTTTTGGCTTGCTGATAGCTCATTTACATAAGGTACACCTGTCAATCGGTGGGGGTCATGCAAACTCAAACACCACTAAACTTCTGAACTGGGGGAATATTATGGGGAGTTTCATGGACAGAGTAAGTCATCCCAAATAACAGTTTGGTACATATATTGCACGCTGTTACAGATATGCGAACCCATCAAGGATTGTCAGATATTTTAAAGAAAATCCTCTTGTACAGTTCGCAGGTACGTTAAATTCGCACCACAATCAATGTTTTGGTAGGAGATATTTCAGCGGCACGCAGACGTCGTGCAAATGTCAAATGGCAAACATATTCAAGAAAAGAAAATTTAGGAAAACATTTATATCCTTTAATCTTTGGGATTGGGAACAGCTCTTCTTTTCAGACAGTGTATTTGTTTCGCTGATGTAAGGAGAAACCCATGCTATGAGTATTGAAGCCGTTAATATTTTCCATTTTATATACAGTGGCATATGCTTATTGCCCTTGGGATAAAATAAATATTGTTTTCAATGGCTGTAGCATTATCAGTTAGGCTTGACAGAGGGAAAGTACATTAGTAGCAGATTTCCCCGACCCAAGGGAGTCGTTAGCCCTAAGGGCAATGAAAAATAATAATGGTCTGCACTGTGTTCATGTGATTTGGACAATTGCCCTAAAGTGTAGCAGGACTCGTCCTCCAGGGATCCATATATCAATATTTCATTGAGGGACTACGTGAAATTGTCTGATCGCAATTCCCCCGTTCACCCGATGTCCCCCACGTGATGTATCCGTAATTGTGCATAAGAAAAAGAAGCGGTTACGAACATTTTCTAAACCTTACGGTTCTGTTGTGATCAAGGCTGCAGGTTAAAGATAAAAAAGAAATTCAATGACCCGGATACAATTTAATTTGCTCGTTATGATATCCTTGTGCGGATGGATTCTGAATGGTTAAAAGAAAGTGAGTATTCTAAGCAATAGTAAACAGCCAAACAACGAGGCGGGTTTCCTACACTTTATTTCTCTTCCCATGCCAAGATGCAGTGACTCATTTAAACACTTTGTTAATCTCTGTGTTTGATGTGAAACGTAGGGAAAAAGTCTGAATGCTAATGCAGCAACATAATGCGTGTATTATTTAGTCAAAGTGACTTTCCCTGTATAGCTAAATAAATATCAAAGGGATTTCACGAACAATGTACTTCCTTTTAAAAGCAATACACTTTGGAAGGAAAGTCGTGAATGGTGTATTATGATATCATGTTTGTCTGATGCTTTAAAGAGAAGGAAAAAATATACCAAAACTTGTAATGTGAAGTTGTAATGCCAAGAGAAATATGTAAGAATTACAAACCTTTCACTGTATTTTGTTGAAACAGCCTGGGCCTTGAAGCGACATGGTTTGAATATCGGCAAATGGAACAATGTAATTTGTCTATGCAGCAAGCCGCTTTCCTCAGCCCAAGTATAAATGAAGTTTGCCACCGGGGCACACATAAAGTCGGATCAAATTTGACGCTTGAGACGTAATAAAAACGCCGGCAGCATACTGATAGCTTAGTTTCCCTCCCATATCCCCGGCATCACCCTCTCTTTGTATAGGACAGGTAAATTGAATTTTTCTCGGGGTCTTTAAGATTGACAAAGACATTTAGGTTGTGAGCATGAATATGATATTGGAAGTGGCGTGGCTATGAATCCCGAGCCTTGATTTAGGCTTCGGCTAAATATAAATCACGAATGACTGTTATCTGAGTAAATTGAGTGTGGTGTGTTTCATGGATCGAGAAATATGAATTATCAGTCAAATAAGAAAAGAAATCCCAGAATTGGCTTCGGAAATGAATAGGTGGATGGCCATTTGGTATTGATTTTTCTTCTCGTGAAGAAGGTGAAGATACCGTATCATCATACGCATGGAAAAAACTTTTCATGAGGAATCCAATGAAAAAATTCAATATTTTGTAAATTCACATTTTCAAAAATAGCATGAAATCATGAAATTCGTGAACAAGACATAGGAAACATCTTCAGTTATCAGTACACTGGATTCCCTGCATCCATTGCGAAAGTGTTGCAGTGTTGCGCATGAATATCGTTTCGGTTGGCTTGTGTCCAAAGGTACGAGTAATTGAAATAGTGGCTCAACAATGAAGTCGATATTGATTTCGATGTCAGCAGTTCTGGAACACATCTTTCTAAAATAGAGTTTACAATCAGTGAATAGGCCTTTATCTCGATTATTCAATTGGAAACTTTTGCAATAGATTCTCATTCACGAACAGTGCCAATATTTTCCAGCGGCCAAATGAGAGTAAATTGAGAACGAGTAAAGGCTGCGAGAAAAGAAAATTGATTAGTGTCGCTGATCTGTGAAAAAGCGATGTTTTACACTTAAGCTGTCGATGGAAGAAGAGAAAAGGGAAGACGAAAATGAGGGTGCCTGAGGGCAGAGGTGCTGGAATAAGGCATTATTTGTATTCATAAAGGAAACATTTCTTTCTCGTCGCGTGTTTAGAAGAAAAATTTGCTACACCACCAGAGCGAGATTGAGTAATAGCGGCATGTAATGAACTTGGGGATCGGGTACTTGCTTCTGTGAGCAAAGTCAAGAGCTTTAACTATAGCAGTACTGTGGACCATCTTTTTTCTTCCATGATGTTTAACTCTTCCTTTTGCAGGACAGACTTGATAGTTGGATGAAGTAAAGTGGTTTACCGTGTGGTTTTACTATGCAGAATGAAGCTCCCAGGTTTAAATTAGAATGCCGCGGCACGAAATCCAAGTCCATCCCAGGGATTGAGCAAATTGAGTTAGATTAAATGCAGAATAAGATATTCTATTGGAGAAGCCCGGGGATCGGCAAATTTGGCAAGAAAATACAATAAACTGGCAGCTAACAAAAGCTCTGAGCCACGTTGATGTTATTTGTGGAGGAAAATGCGAAGGATTTTGTGCCTGTAGTGCCTTGTGGTGGAGAAGGGGATGGGAGAGAGACAGGGGTCCCTTCTACGCAATTGTAAGCAGATTAGGATAACCAGCTTGCATGTCGTGTTTGTTTTCTGTCGATCTTTCTGCACGACAATCCTTTTAAGGTTTGATTATGCAGTCATGAATTTGTAAAGGCACGCCTATTGAATCAGAAATTTTCAGGCTATTTTTTATCGACATGATATTTTCGTAGTATGCATGGAGACTGTGCAAATACAACGAACTGTCTTTTATGGCTGTAAAGTTCTCTTTTGAAAGGGAGCTTGGAACTGTATCATAATTCGTTATATCGATAGGAGACCAAACAATCCCTTTTTGCATCCATAAATGTAGTTGCTTCTGAGATGGAGTAATAAGACTTTGCTGTCATAACCCCTAAATGATTGATCCCTCGTCCCCAGAGGTAGGGACCATTGCCAGGGAGCATCCATTGTGGGGCAATAGGTTTAATACCAAAGCCAGAGCTACCTTCCCTGGAGGGGGTCAGAGGGGCTTTACTATATGAGGGCAGAGGTCTATAACTCCACTGGCCCCATTTGGGAAAGAACGTTGGCAGACAAAGGGATTTCAATGATGATAAAATATTTCCGCTTAATTCTCCCCCTGATTTATGTTGATGTGTGGAAATTGGCAAATTCTACCGAAAAGACTGAAAGCCGGTGAATGTTTAAAATTGTGTGTGGCCTTTCTTTTTCAAGGCGGGTCTTATTGCAGTGTCTTTTACAGATTTTTAGGTGTATGAATAAAGAATGTGAAATGACAAAGCGATACATTTACTTATGGGCGGATTGTTTCGTCGAGATGATTAATATTCTTCACGTTACTCGAAGGGTCTTTATGGGTGTAAGGGAGACATGCAGACAGAGAAAATGAATTGGTCTCCCAAGCCCAAGTAAAAGCAGGCATAGAGCTCTTATGTGTAGTCAAGAGAAGGGGTTCCTTATTTGTAGAATCGACTGGTTTGGCTTTAAAGCCGTGACATGTTTATCCCTGCAGCTCTGCTCAGCTCAAGTGCAATCCCGTGTCCCACGGCTTTTAAAATCACCACTTAATCAGCCCATTCTGCGGGTCCCCGAGCGAGCCAGGGATTCAAGTATAACAAGTCAAAGCATCTCCCTTAATGAACTCGCCTCTATTGATGCCATAGACTGTTGTCATGGTAAACCTCTGGTTGCTAGGGTAACCAGGTTTTGTTTGGATGGGTCTCTAGGGAAGCAGAAGGGATCATTGCTTTCTGCAAAGAGACCCATCTCTTCTTGTTGCTTTTTCTTTGCAAGAGTAGCTTCTCTAAGTAATTGTATGAGGGCTTTTCCTTGAAGAAAGTTTACAAAGGATTCGAAATGTGGATTTAAAATCATTCAAGGAATTTCTGAGAAATAACTTTGATTATATCTTCTGCTAAAAGCTGTACTAAGTTGATATTCGCCTCACAGTTACAGATGCATCAAAGAACTACGTTTCTTAGAACTAAGAAAAATGGGGACCTCACTTGAAAATAACCTGATGTTACCTGCTAATTGCTTATTCACGTATTTTACGTAGGCCCAACATTCTATTGCTTTTCTTGGTTAATAGAACCCAATAAGTTTCTTCCATACATTACGGAACAAATGAAACCCGAACAAGGTTATGAGGCAGAATGCTGGTTGTTTTATTAAAGTTTATTTGCTGATTTCGTTTTCCCCCGACGGCACGTAATTAATGTAGATGATGTGGCCGTAATGACAAGGCATCAGTCGTGATTTAAAAGCAATACAAGTCATCAGTTAAAATGTTAGCAAACTGTGGCAGCTTATATAAATATGTGTTACTTCGGAAGTGAGCTCGGGGACGGAAATAGGGAAGCAGGGACATTTGATTTGTATGTACACAAGATAGGGCGCGTAGAATCCGGCGATGACATTAGTGACGATCAATATCACTTTGTGCTTATTGAGCGCACATTAGGCGCAATCACTACTAATGTGGCGCATTTTGCATTTCTCATAAGTTCTCAATCTGAGAGGTAATTTGCCCAGCTTATTTAAGGAGGGGCCAGCAAACAATCAGCGCCGGGTCCGTGCTGAAAATGGGTAATTTCGGGGCCATATGAAATGGAATTGCCAATGATATTTAGGTGCTGATTGGGACAATATTGGAAGGTATGGTGGGTCGTTAGACTGAAGAAGAATTGGAGAAAATTGGTGAAAATTGTCGAAAATTGTATGGTGCGAGGCCACGAGACCCCAAGTGACTTTATGCGAAGTGAAAGCCTAGCCTAACCATATCAAGTCAGTTCTTGATGGCTAGAAATTGGCCCAAATGAAAGTAAATTTAGACCTTGAAATTTTTTCCGTTTGCTTCTAACGGGCATTGGTCCCCAGCGCTGAAATACACACAAGAAATGAGAGAACACTATTCAAATTGATGGTGCAAAAACTTGGATATGATCTGGCACATTAATATAGTTTTTTCTCGACAGAGAGTCTTGGGGGACTTGGTAGAATGTCTAAAAGTCTGGCAAATGCAATCTGATGTTAATGTCGATGGATGTCAGACTTGGGAATTGGGAACAAAAAATTACGACTCTCATTCAGTTTTTATGTGTGCGGAATTTTTCTTGGGTTGGGCTCTGAAAGGTTTTACATACGCCTTTGGTTAGTTCTTTGTACATGAGAGGAGATCGACAGAATAGATGCCGTGGTCTAAATTACAGTTCGTGGACACGTTTATTGTTAGTGACTAATTTTGTTTGAGGCCATATTTGGATAACAGAAGTGAAGGCAAAAGGAGTGCGAGGAAACACCCTTGTATGGGCCCATTTCCCCAGGGACCGTAACGTAATTGTATAAATCTTTAATAAAAATTATCTAATTTGGACATTGTCCCCGGGGAGATTAGGGGCAAAAAGAGTGCATTAAGTCGGGTAATGCCGCCACATTATGAAGATTGAAAGGAGACCAGGCCCCAATGGCAGCAGGCAAATAGTGTGTAACCTGGCCGGCATAATTATATTGCTAAATGTACAGCCTCCCGATCCAAGGAGCTATTATTGCCCGCCAAATCTCCCTTGATCCCCTGTAATCCTCCGCTATCGATGGCAGCGGGATCCCACAACGACACAGTCAAGCCTTGTAATTTTATTTATTGCAAGCCTAATCTGAGACGATAATATATTTATTAAAATAATTGATCTATTATGTGTATTGTTCCATCCATCATTTTGGCCATGACACGTCCCTAAGTGGCCCATTTTACTTGAATGCACCCGGGGCCTAGGGCCTTCAGTATTTATGCCGTTAGGCCTTTTCATCTGAGACCAATTACTGTTGCATGGATCATACATGTAAGTAACACCAAGAGAAATGACCAGAATACAATGGAACAAAGAAATTCACATCAATTTGCTTTGTTGCTGGTTTGTCGTAAATATTAGATTTGCAGTGCCGAGATATAAATGACGCTTCCGAAATTGTATCACATTGCTGAAAATTTCATCATGGAAGCGATATTACTCGTCTCATAAGCCCAAATCAATCTTTAAGGAAAATAAATTCATAGGCGAAACAAGGAAATGAGTGGAAAAATACACATCGCAGGTCATTGTGTCAATGTGACAAAAATAGTTCTTAATTACACGCTGCATGTCTGGACCACAACCCTTTTCCCCAAAAGATAAACAAGGCTTCAGTCCCCTCAGTCACGTCTGTGTGGTTATGTTTGTCGAGAAATTTGCAGCCAGCATCGAAGTCTGTCCAAGTTTGGAGAAAACACTTTTTTCTCATTTTCCCTTTGCTGCCAATCTGAACTAGACAGCTTACAGGCAATTTGCATGAGCGTGAGCGATCTGGCCACAGCATAGATTGGGCTTGTATGTGTTGTATAGGCTTTTTAGTTACTGCGCCACAGATTACGAATTTGTATGCTGTGGGACATTCCAGTCGGTGTTCTCAAGGACCTCTGTGACATTTTAGATGCCTCGGCATGAAACTGTATTGTGTTAGGAAGATTACAAAGTGACATTGAACAGTTAAAAGACATACAAACCACCACGTAATTTGCGTCATTCGAATGAAGACCTAATATAGATTTAGGAAATTTAGAATACAGAATCCCGTGTTCTAAAGGTAAGACAGCATTATTCAATTCAGTTGGTTCTTATCGTAGAAATGTCCGAAAAATTGTGCCATTGTGGGTTTTCACTGCTATTACACGGACGTAATTCGTTGTAACCGGTGAATCATGTCTCATTATCACGTTGCCCATTAATATTAGTTAAATGGTAGAAGTAAACACACCTCAGTATTTATCCACACCAATTCCGGGAGGACGTGGAAATGTGTTACGTTAATTGTAGTTTCATTTATTATCTCAGTTGTGTAATGTCATCAGCAGTTATTTGCCTGGCGATAATAGAATATTGCGAGGCGATAATTAAGTAATGGGTGTATATAACTCAATGCGGTAACTTGATAATGGCCCCCGAGACGAGATAGAGTTTAAGGCTTCAGTTGCAGTTCTAAGAGCTCTGTAGAAATTAGGTAATAATTACGGAGTAGGATTGAGGCCAAAGTAAATACGAGAAGGGATCTTCTCACACAAGGGATGGAAATGTATTCTGGATTTTGAATTAAAAAAAAACAGGACTGAACTTAGTTGAATATTATTGACATTTACAATATATAAATGACTTACGTATCAGACCCCTTTCAGAAAGGAAAATATGTCAAAACGAAAAGCTGCACATTGTCTAAGTTACATTGTAACAGTCCAAAATACAGAGCTTTTGGGAATGTCCCCGGTGGAAAATTGAGTCTCCATTTAATCATCTGAGTATGGTATTTCATTTTGCTGTGGATAGCAAATTAGACTTAACCCTTTTCCAGCCAGAGGTTTTGTAAACAGTGTATCGTCCTCACCCACGTGTTTCTCTATAACGCAAGAAATA
>JBCAUG010118696.1:0-21303 GCA_038406175.1 Haplosyllis leylae | reverse complement strand
CCATTCCTCTACTTTCTTGCAGTATTACCTTTGTTGAGTTTATTGTCATTTACCAATGGCCAATTACAGCATCGAGAATGATTCCTGATCTGTTCTGTATAGTTTGTTTGAACAATGCTTCCCTTCTTCGACAGTATATCAAAAGTGATTAATAAAAACACGTCAGGCCATCCATGCCTTATTTCCCTAAACCAATACGCATCAGCCTCTGTTCCAGACAGACAGAAATCAATTACAGTCAAGCAATTATTTCCCGTTATTTCACTTTGAAGGAAACGGATGATGTAAAAAAATGTTCAAATGTACAATGACAGTTTGTCTTTCGATCAGTTTCAATAAACCTAGACGTACTGATTTTGTTTTAGATGTGAGCATTACTGGGCAAGCGCTCTCTTGAAACCCATAAACAGTACAAAACACCTGTACCCGCAGTAACTGCCAAAACGTTCATGGGAAAATTGCCTGGTGAGCTTTCCTGAAATTGTTTGAACATGAGACTCTAACTGTACCTTTTGCAACAGAAACAGAAAAAAATACAAAAAGTAAGTTCATTTAAATAAAGTCATTCCACTTACAATGCTTACTACGTGAAAAGTCATGTTTTCAGTTCAAAGAATTTCACCTTCTGGTCCGTTCGCTATTGAAAATATCAAAAGCTTAATGGGTTCCACGTGTCTTTTTTCCAGTACAGCATTGCATAAGAAGTAAGGATAACTGGGTCAACAAAAAGCTGACTTATGATACCTGACATAATCCTCTTCAAAAAAAGCCGTGCTTTCTTCTTCTATCGCAACCTTGACTATTCTCCTTTACAAGGGCAAATATTTGCGATTTAAAAAATCATATCAGAAAAGAAACGTGATGCCCCAGTACATACAGATGAAGACAGGTAGTTCTGTATTGCCCACCACTGAAAATGAAGGTGAACGTAGGCACCTTGTTGTTCTGCATTTGTGTCATGGGGCCTACTCACAAGAAGCGAACGCGAATTCAAACCATTGACGTGGCCAGTGGTACTTTTTAAAATTAGTTGAATTAATTCAAAGAAACGTTTCGCTTTTGCTATCGCATTTTCTTACATTTGGGTGTCCGTCGCTCTTACAAAAAGATCTCCCTTTTGCTTTTCACTGCATCACACACAATTTTCATTTCAGATTTTGATCCTTATTTACCAAACAAACACAAAGCATCTTATGTGATCGTAAAGTCCAATAAACTTTTTATAAATATCTACACGAGTTAGTCCTTTCAAGACAAATGTTGTACTTCATTGTGCTGTGGAAATTGGTCATTTTCAGGGGGAAAAAGCATACCTGGTGTTAAGTGAGTTTACATTGGATTTAACGTTCTGTTAGTCGGCTCGTCATCTCTGCACTTTTTTTCATTCGAAACAACACTTTGAATTTTCTCTGCAGTTTTTTCATTCGAAACAACACTTCGAATTTTACTTCCACCTGGAAGTGTATGTGGTTTTTTTTCTGTACAAATAGGATGTTTTTTCATAATTGCCCACATTTTTGATAAACTGCGCATAAATTTGCTCTTACGACGTAATATTGAGACAATGCTCAGTCGCAAGTTCACATATTACCTAACACGCTGTTGCACACGAACATGTGGCTGCTGTTGCATGCATTCCATTGCAACGATATTTGTGGGGCCATTGATACTTCTGTTTCAAACTTCGGATGACACCACCATCGTTTTAATGGCCGGAGAAATGTGGAACTTATTTTTGAGACCACTCAAAGGGACACACTAAGACGATCTCCAGCGAAATCCTATTCAGCTCCAACGTTTAGTGCTCTATGATGAAGAACAGGGTTGTATCCAACACTGAAAACTGCCATATCTGTAGCATTGCCTTGTCAGGTATGTCGGATTATAATTGAAAGAAAGCCATAAGAGTCGGTGACATTTATTGCAGAAAAGATTAGATCTAATAAGACAAATGCTAATCGTCTCAAAGCAATCCTCCCTTGGTGGGCTGGATTATACACTTTTAGAAATTCGTCATGGGGACTTCTTCATATCCAGGCAGTGGAGCCTCTTGCATAAAGATAAACATCAGGGAGTAAGAAGTAGTCAATTTGTGTAAAAGGGTATTGTTGATAGATCGTGAAGGCGGTGTATGACATTGATTCCCGCAAGGAACTTTCTACCGTCTTATTCCACTGCTTCTATTCTCAATTGCACTCGCACTCCATATTGGCACCATCTCCATCTGCATTTGATATAACTTTTCGCAGATTTCCATGAGAAAGGTAAACGTAATAAGTGAAACTGGAGGTATAAAGGTTTTCCTGTGATACGACCAAAGCTTCCTCAGACCTATCAATCTTTTTTTTTTTTTGGTCTGGACAAAGCCAGCCAGTCTAGGGGTATAACAAGCAGTTTCACTTCCCAGTAGGAAATAGGCACTTTCATTATAAAAGAGTGGGACATTGTTTTTTATTTTCCTTGAAACGTAGGTTACTCTGATTACGAAAGTTCAATCTATATCCTTAAGTGTTAGTCGTGGCTAAAGATTTTCCTTCCCGGCCTTTGTTCTAAGCTGCAGGAGACAATTTATAGTTGATACGTCCCATTGTTTTATGCGAATGAAATGGAAGGAAAGCTCCACCAGTTTACCTCTCCAAGGTACCTTCAAAATATGTCCATCATCTTCTGCCTCAAAATATGAAACACAATATCGTTCATAACATTGGTTTCTAGTTATCTTCTTTCCTAATTTTTACATTGCATCAGATTTCTTCTCAGGCTGCAAATAAACAAGAGAATCCTTCCTTTTGCCTCAACAAGGTCCTAACGTCCGTAAGTGGCGAACAAACAGAAGTTGTTTTGTTTTAAAACTGATATTAATGCATAACTGCTTGGTAATAATTGGTTTAATATTAATCCTAGACATTTTGTGACAGAGGTGCCAAAGACGAGATTTTTAAATGCTAAATGAAATTTTTCCCTTGCAGAATTGCGCAATCAGTTAAATCAAATGGAGAGAGGTCGTACAAAAAAAAAACTCTTAAAAAGGTTTCTACAAAAGTTCACCGTCAGGCGGTCTGGTAATGTCCTTTTTTTGTTGTTTCTTGCACACAGAGCGTGATCACAAAGCTCCTTCATCACACCGAACTGTCGTTTCTGTCCCCTTGATTGACTCAATTAAACATAATCTGTTTTGCACAAAAACTTTCCATGAAAGTTTGGTTGACTGTGATTAAAAGAACCCTATCAGGATCACTGCGACTGAAACAGAGGAAGAATCTTAGCCAAACGCCCCAGGCTTGTGTTTCAAATTATTATCCTTTTCCAGAGTAAAGTATCACTATACCATACGACCATAGCTCAAAGCTATGTTCATGGTTAAATTAATTACATGAAACCACAGACTCTTGACATTAAAGGAACAGGTAAAATTGCTTTTCTGCCAGTGTCAATACTATCAAAAAGGTCGTAAACTAGACCGTGTTTCATTATTAAACACTGCAAAGAAATCTTACTAAGAACTTCCCATTTGAGTTCTAAATCTTGTAGATTACTCATTATAATTTATAGGAATAAATGAATACACTGTCCAAAGTGTAACCAAACTATGCCGCAACGTAGTCAGACAAGACGCCACTGTCTGAATGAAGTATTTGTGCAATGTTAATCTCATTACATCTCATTGTCGCATTTTACGCTTCGTCAATGCACACTGGGAAACAATATGCCTCCTACCTTCAACTATATGATCCAGTTCTGTCACATAATTACGGACAGTGGATGGAGCCAGCCCCACCAATGTGGAGCCAATCTATTTCCAGAATCCACAAAATCAATTAATTAATTACTCAACAACTTTTTCTGCAATGGCAACATGTTTTCACATGAATGAAAGCTTCAATAGTTGACGTCAGTGGTTCAAAATCTCCCAGTGATGGATTGCAGCAATTGCAATGTTCTAAACTGCAAGTCTTAAATCAACGAGAAATGGGTTTTATGTTGACATGAAATTGCAAGTGCAATAAAAAGCCTTGTATCTTTGAGAGGTACCTCAACGTTATAAAGTGTACGCTTATTAATTGAACAATATTTGCGCGGTGTGACACAGTAAAGATATAGTATAATTGAAAGTTGTTTCTTCAAGTGCTTGTTAGGAGCGAAAAGTAACGCTTTTTATAAAGTGTTAGTGACCCACAGTGTGTGTCTATCTACAAAAGGAGCGAGAACGACAATATTTTATCAGTGACAAACACAAATGTAGGAATGTTGTGGTATCAAAGGACACATGTATCCAACCACAAAAGGTACGAATAGGGGTTTTATTAATTGAGAGATCCAAAGACAGTATAACGTTCCGTATAACAACAAAGATCTACTTATTCTCTCTGTGTACGTATGTAATCTTGTTCTTTTGAAAAGACAAACAAACATGTTGAAACATCCCAAGTAAATAAAATTGTGTTTACTCATCGCTGTCGTCTTAGGGCGGGCCCCCTAGCCGAGAAACATACACAGTAAATAACTCACATATACACTGACACAAGTTGAAGCCCTACTAACAATTTAGTCAACATCCACAGCACGTCAAACTCCGTAGAGTACGAAATATTTGCTTTACCGGTAGATGACTTTATTGCTTATTTTTAAAATGTGGGATCACGTTTGAAAACTTAATCGATCGTCACTAATGAAGTATGCGGAAAGTGTAGTTCTTGTCATTGTCCATCTGAACTAAAAAAATTCAGAGAGCGTTGTCAAGTACGTGACAACATGAAGCCTTGGAACATATTTTCAATTCCAACAACAGTACACGGACAACAACAACAAAAAGACAAATGCAAAATTTTGTAAGATAATCACTTGTGCATCGATCAAAATGGGAAAAATATCAGGTAGTGAAAGTTTCACCAGGTGGCTCATTAAGGAGAGGGCGTGAGGCCTCCCACCCATCCACCTTCAACTACATTTTCGTTTCCCACAGCCCCTTGGTGCAAAAAGTTCAAAAAGTTCATTTAGGACATTTAGTGCTGACTTGTCCCCACCACCAGCAAGTACAATCCCCACCCTATCTGCATTTACACAGCCACAAAAGGCCTTCATAGGTCCCCAGCATGGGTCCAAAATTTCAGGCCAAAAACCCTCAATCAACCACTTAGGTGACTCTAACGAGCCACAAAAAACAAAATGAAAACAATATTCTAACCTCGTACAGCAAGTCGGAATTACATACGCCTAAGAGTAATGTATATGGCAAAGTCATTTGTATGACAGCTCAAGCATTGCCGTGCCAAAGTATGTGAAGCGTCTCTTATTTCAGTAATCAAGTACAACGAGAATGCTAACTTACATACACTGAGTAATACATTATACCAGATATGGACCAATACATGGGAAGACGGCTTATTCCTTTTTCGCTTTTTACCTGTGTCGGTGTCACATACAATTTTATGCATCACAAGTGTCCTCCAGGCAAACTTTTGAGATTCCTCGAGAATCAGTAAATCACTGAACAGTTACTGGTAATTGACATTAATTTGTTTTGTTAGTAAATTTCAATCTTCCGTTCTCCACACAGGTACAATTTTAACGAACTCCACACAGGCACAATTTTAACGAACTAAACCTGACGAAATTTACTGACCAATGTGAAATACAGTACTACTTTGGTAATGAAATAAAACAATAGTGATATTTCGGAGGCAAAAATACTTTCATGAAAGACCGTCCTGTTTGTGAGTTATGTTTCAATTAAACCATTGAGGCCTCTGGCTTTTGCTATGTGAACTTTAAGCCTTGTTACTTTCGTGCATTCAAATTTGCCAGTGATGAAAAAAAATTTACCCCCAGGGCTAAATTTCTGAAAGAAAGCCAAATAAAAATCTGTTGGTTCAGTGTGACAAAAACGAACACATTACAAATTCTCCTTTTGTGGGAAAAACAAAGAATAGGGACTGGAAGTTTTCACCCTAGCGATAGTGTGTAGAAGACCACAGGTGCAAAATCGCATGTAACACAACTTACAAGTCCGTTTACTTTTACCGTTTATCCTCAAATATAATAGTTTCTAAGAATCCAAATAATCTACTAAGTGACATGTGAATACTTTGGACCTATCTGTTTACTTTGATCAATTTAAGTAGGGTGTTCGAGGGGGGAATGCGTAAAAATGTAGAGACGTCCACTCCAAAGGGAAAACACAGTGTAATATTTCCAAATATAGAAAAGTGGACTTAGCACAGAATTCACACCACGAGTACACATTGAGGTTCCGAAAAGCCAAACATTTAACATTTACCACAAACATGAGCGTTTCATATGCCATTTGTTTGAAACATGAAATGGAAACTTTGTTCAGTTGTTGTCTCTCTGTTTTTGGGTATGACTACAATAGGCAGGGTAAACAAACTGAACATAAAAGGTGCATGATTTGGACGTTTGAAATAGGCTACAAATTCAGTTAAAAGTGAAAGGAAAATGGACATTGACGTCATTGCGATAGTAATCCACGAATAAACGACATATGAAAAATGAGACATAAATTCGCAGATGTTGTTTTTTTTGCATAAAATGGCTCAAACTATCGAAACTAATTTCCTGAAAATGACATATCTTTAAGGAACTTTATAGGACAGTGGTTTTACAATTTATTGTCAAAACTATAAGTACGAAAGAAATTTAAAGTCGGGAAATTACTGTAAAAAGATTTTCAAGTTGTCGCTTGTAAAAGAAAACAAAATTGCACCCTCCAAAAAGTTGATTTAAGCTTAAAAAATAAAATGTTGTGAGTCAAAGTTTTAAAAAGTACTTTTAAGAATTGCGCCGTGTGAAATATACAGAGGAAATCTAAAGCACGAAAGCGAAGGCTAAAGTACAAGCAAATAAAAGCCAACTGACAGAAACTCCAACCATTTCGAAGTAATTTTTACAAGAAAAGTGACACAACACCCTACCACTATTCCCAAGAGATGAATATGTGAAGGATGAATTGTAAAGCAAGTATGTTGCACAATTTGTTGGTAAAATTTAAAAAATTAAGAAAAGGAGAATATGAGTGACGACCCGTACCTTTGCCGCTTGAGTCTCGAGGTGATGCGGAGTCCCGGCTGTCGTTGCGGGTTCGGCTGTTCGAACGATAATCGACCCGGTACTCATTGCCGCCGCTACGGTTGTCGATCCTTGCCGGGGTACGCCCCTGATACGAATGATGTTGATGCAAGTGTTGATGCCTCTGCGGTCGGTAAATAGATGTGGCCGCATGCTGTTGTTGCTGTTGTTGCGGCCCCGAAGATGACGCGTTGAAACTTGGGCGAACACCAGTTTGCGGCGGTGCGGTACCAAGCAGCCCCTGAGAGGTGAGCAAAAACAAATTTACAGATTCACAGTAGTTGATATTTAAGGTTATGAGAAGGCCAAGGGATGAATCACATCGAGAAAAGGCGAAAGTGAACGTAAAAAGGATTTTTCTCTCTTGTCGTTGCCGCTCTCAGTGTTGATGGTACGATTAGATTCAAATAAATTTAATTCGATTCAACGCAAAATCTATCCGTTAGTAACATCAATTTTACGTTCTTGGCTTCACTCGGTGTGTACTGACCTTCAATATTAATTTCATCTTTAGCGCACGCAGATGTATTTGTAAGACAACACATTGAGAATGAACTTAAGTTAAATATCATTAAATGTTAAGAAATATAATGTTAAAATTGGAGGTATCAAGAATTGCTTCAATGTTGCTGTGGAAACAGGGACAAAAAAATTAACATTTCAGTTCAGAAATATCATGGTGCAGATTCTAAAGAAGGATTGCAGGAATAGAATACAGCAGACGATGCTAGTAATGATTGCATAGTGAGAACAGGAGTTCAAGTGGGGAGACTTTCTTGATCATACATGAAGATTTGGGAGGGCTTTAATCTGGGAGTCGGTGGTCCACAACAATACAGTTTACAGGTGAATATATAGACCACGTAATGTGTAAAAACAATAGTGATTATGTTGATATCTTGGGTGGGCTCTCAGCCCTGTAGCGATTGTGATCTTTTACAGGTTCCGTTAGATCAATGGAAATGGTATAGGCAGGTGAAGTACTTGACTGTGTTTACCACAATACTCTAGATAAGACGTAGGTTTCCAAAGCCCTGACTGAATGGTCACTAAATACCTTCATACAATCACAGCTGACTTTTGAATAGCACAAAAAATTTTAGGTTTTTATTCATACTTCAGTCTATTCACCAACAGTCCCCTTCGCCAATGGCCAATAAGTCCTACCGGCGGTCAAGTGATTTTTCAAACTACTCGCCCAGATTGGCAAGTCACATTTTAGCACAAATGCCAAAAAAAGAAAAATGGTATTTTGTTTTTCAAAAATGTTTTTGGCAATTACTAATGTAACTTGAAGAAGAAACCTAAGGTGACAAGATTTAAAACAAAATTAATAATATATAGTGCTCAGTAATATATAATAGCATTTCAAGAGTATCAATTGTTTTTGGTGATTTTTGTAACAGGAAATCTGGGCAAGTGAATTTCTGTCCGAAGGAGTTGATTTTGGTGTTACGTGCCGGATTGGAGCGTAGCACTAAAATTTTAGTGAATACATTGCACTTCGTGCAAAAAGAAACAGATCATTACTGTCATTTACGGTAAATAACTCGAAAGTAAGTTTTTAACTGTTGTCACATTACCTACATGCACTGTATGCACGTTGTACGGTAGGTACAAATTCAAAAAGTCAGCAAGAATATCATGACATCTCGTACAACCTCTGCTAACACTGCAACACTGCGACTCGACACGTTTGTACTCTTAGCAATTTATGCCCACGGCTGTTATTTTTACTATTCTTTTCTAATGAATTACAGGCGCTTGTACCTTGCATTTTAAAGTTGCATGTAAAGTAAAAAATGATACCAAATTCCATGAATTTTACGCATGCATGTCATTTTTGTGCACGTTTGTTTCGTAGGTAACGGGTCATACAGTGCTATTTTTCATTTTTTTAAAGCTCTGCAAGTCCTACGAAAGACATGATTTATTGCCTTCGTGCACATTTAAATGTACCCTTCTCAGTTTGGGCTCTTTTGTGTGGCCTGTCACCCAAGAATTTAGTTGAAAGTACGCGATGAGCCTTAACACCAACTAGCATGGAAACTACGACACGTCACAGGATGACTCGTGGTAATGTAATCTTAAAGGAAACGTAACATACTTAAAGTGATAAATGGAACTTTAAAAAGACTTTGTAAACAAACCGCCTGGTTCTCTACTCTGATCCATATGGTGCGTTGTTTTGAATGAAGAAGTTAGTGCGAGCTTGGTTAAAAATAATTTTTAAAACCCTTAATGACTGACGTGACAAGTACTTGTAGAAACAATACAAACAAAACTTAGCAGAGCAGCCTGTTCGGAAGAGCTTTTAAATTTATTGGAATAAAGCAGCTGATGGATGCTTAAAACGTTCATAGATCTATAATGAGGCCATAATAAATATGTTGATAGGTGACCTCACAATGGGTCCAGATTTTTCCCATTCTAAATTGAGTCTAAATGGATCTGCATAATCAATAGGTAGCATAAATGAATTGACCTACTTGTTATCAAGTGCTACCCACTACTAAATTGAATGAAATACTTAAAAAGTATGCACCAGGGCAAAATGTACATGGCAAATTTTCTAGTAATATTTTTTCACATCGAATTTGCTTAAATGGGACTCTCTCTGCATTTAAAAAAAACATAACAAAAATCTTTCAAGCTGCTACCCTGCTGAAAATCAATGATGGGACAAAGTTCGAAGTTTCCATCTACCTTTTTCGAGATATTCTTTCGAGTCATCTGCATTGTGACGGCAAAGTCGATTTCAAAAATCATCACACGTTTTCGACTTATCTGTGTTCGTCCATAAAAGGTTAATAAAGTGTACCAATTCACTCGAGCTAATTCCTAATATAAATGCATTGAATTGGCCACAAAAATTAGCCTAGACTGGAACCATGCCAAGTGGATCAATTTGGTAAGTGGCGCAATTACGTACGGCATTCAGCAAAGTTAATAAAACTAACAAGCTTCCGACCGATCAAGACCTATGAACTTTAGTTTCGAATGACGAATCAACAGAGAGAATTTGCCTTAAAAATAGGGCCAGAAAAATTGTTGTCGAAAACGTACAGAGATGTTCGTTTCACCTGGCCTCTACAAGTTCTAGATCCACTACTCATTCTCTTACATGACTGAATGTACAACGTGTCGTATCTTAATGTAAGGTACTGGTAAAAAATGACAATGGGTTAATGCACACGTAAGTAGGTTGGGTTATGAAGTGCTTGGGTAGCCTGTTGAGGGTTACATCACTGCATTAGCTACAAAATCTTTCACATAAATATTTAAATAACCTTTTTTGCCAATAATAATGGGTAGCCTAACTTATGACAAAACCATGTAAAACAGAAATATCTTAGCACCTATTAGGCAATCATTAAAATTTGCCATTGAGTAAATTGTCATGTATTTTTTATAATTTTCAAACAGTCAGGAAAGCTTTCAAAGTAAGAATCCTTCACTCATTCATTTCATTTGATGAATGGTGCACTTCGGCTAAAACTGCGTGATTTGCTTTCACATATCAAGAATGCATTGCTGGGATGGTTAAAGTCTTGAGAGCAGCAATGGGTGATACGGCTATTTCATTCCAACTTTGCATGTGGTTATTTTTAACACTGGAACTAGCTTTAGGTGTTTTACTGAGGGAAAATACATGTGGGCATGATGCAATGGTACAATGACCACAAAAGTGGAGCCAAAAGCAAATGTCTGGAAATAACCTGAAACCCAGGTGGCCTAGAAAACCAAGTAATAGGCCTTTTCAAGGCAGGTTTGTCCTTCACAGGTATTTCATTCAATGAAAGAACTGAAAAGAAAAACTCTGGTGAGATTTCACCAGTTTGAAAGGATCCATATTTAAGGCCACTTTGAGATCTCCCAGCTTTACCACTGTACATGTCACTTTCAAAGAAAATGGAAAATAAATAAGCTTTGAAGAATGCAGAGCATGAACCTATTTTGGATATGGAGCATGTTGAGGCTGAGGCAGGTGAGATTTCTCTACCAATCTACCTGACTGTATTAACCAGCTCTAAACAGAGGATAAAACACATTACACTGATCTGGAGGGAATCTCAGCCCTCACACGATACCTTTCACCTTCACTAAATAAAACATCCACATCACTTCATACCAAGCGAGGATCATCAAAAATATACTCCCTTTACAATTCATTGCTTTTACTCTCTTTTCACTACTCTCGGATATTGAAAGAATTCTGTCAGTTCGTGTTTTCACAAGTTTTGAGATTTGGAGATTCTTTACTCTATCACAGGTAATGATAATATATTTACCATGTTATGTCTCTTATGAGGCACGCGTTCTAATCCAACCAGTTCTGGTTCACATTACAAATTGAACTTGGTGCCTCTGAAACCTCTACATATTATTCCGAGAATTACATAAAAAATATTTTAACTGGAACGGAGCGATTCTCCGGGGAAATACCCGCAAATTGTTAAGAGACAAAACCGTAGAACATTCCATGAATTTATTACATTTTTATCAGATCATATTGTGTTTTCTGTAATGCTGACCTTTACAATGGCAAATGTAATGCCCTCATTGATTATCCACCTTTATATAACACCAATACAATTACGTTGAGGCAGCTTTTAGAAAACATTAAAATGGCCAAAATATGTCGTAGAAAATCATTTGAAGAAAGTAACATATGTTGGTCACTGACGTTAAAAGCTACGCCTTTCGTGCATAGTGTTCAAGAGTGCCGCAAATCATCACATCTTTAATTCAAATACTTTATCATTGATTTCATTACATAGAAAGGAACACACAGCTGTGAATTCTAGAACCTTTGCAGATATTGATCAAGATATCAAGATAAAGAGCATTAACCTATGTACAATAAACTTGACAAGGCTCTTGTAGGGATCCTAACACTTGTCATAATAATAGAGAGGCCTCCTTGAAATAACAAGTCTTTCTACTCATACTCCTCAGCCTTCATTCAAAGGGAAGCATGTTGCATTACCAGAAACAAAACTTTTCTAATTCCTTTGAAAAAAATAAAGATGAGTGAATTGAAATTCTTCAGATGTTAAGCCTTCAGGGATTTCAATTTGCCATTTAAAGAATCTTGTTGGGTATAATTGGTTATGCGTGCAAATAAATACAACAACAACATGCTTTTTTTCCAGTTCAGTGATGCGTTTACGTCATCGAAAATTACGCATCCACACAAGACGTCTATTTTCTTGCCCGAACGGTATTTCATTTAGTACTTCCGTGTTTTGGCTGCGAACAAAGAGTAGTTCACATACTTTTTTCACAAAATGAAAACTTTTTCACACTAATTACATAAAACATGAATTTAATACTTTCACTTTTGTCAAATTTTAATATATTTCAAACACAGATAATAGTGAGAAATACGCTGGTACTCTATTCTGAAGTGAATCTCGTATGCATTGGTTGCGGAACTGTTTGAAAAAAATTCATTGATACAACTGTCGTATTCACTGGATATGATTATGAATTGGTACATAACTACATAAGTAATCAGTACACGGCATGTCTGTGATTGTTCCCAGCCAACAGTAATGACAATCAAGGCAATTAACTAATACGCCATGTGAATTTTTCATACGAAGTGCATTATCATTCATTCATATTACACAACATTGGTAATATACACTTGCATGAAAAATATGGCATCTGTGCGGACTGAAGAACACATTTGACGTCTTGATTCATAATCATTTTAATTAAATTTTAAAATTGTGAACTATATTTAATTAAATGAATTCCTGGCAATCCCAACAAAATTTCAGGAAATTTTGAACATTATCCTGGAAAATTAAGGTGACAACAGCGTATTAAGGAGATGAATAGCAAACTACAGCAGAAGCATTTATCTGTATCATTGTACAGGTTCACCCGCCCGACCAGGGAGTCCATCCCGAAGCATGCTAATGTGAAAGGCGTGTCCAATAGCTGGCAAGAAGACAAACCTTCAAGCAGAATAAATAATACACAGAAAAATACTCTCCTGGGAGACTACGAAATAAGCAAAGGTAAAGTTCTTGGGCGGTTTGCTGGCTGTGAAATTCAAATTCAAACCGATGTTATACGTTCAATAGAACAAAGTCTGGCCAAGCCTATTGTCAGAGTGCTTTTTAGTCACTCTTTCAGGAATTGACAGTGGCACTGCACTGCTGTTCACAGCAGCACAGCATTTGAATCTTGGCAAGTCTTAATGTGATTAATACTTCAAAATAAATTTCTGTTACCTTCTAACACATCAAAACTAACCAAAAATAATGAATAGTTTCCGTTAACTTCAATCATGATGGCTGTTGACCCGTCTTCTTCAATATTGCTTTCTACATTAGTTCAAGCGCCTAAAAAGCGTTGCCATGCATGTGAGTAAGAATCATGCCAAATAGCTTAGTTTACTGCAGTCCATCAGATACACCGAGACTTGAAGGCAACTCAAGCAACAGCTGAAGAAACGTAGTTTCTCATGAAAAGCTGAACAGCCGAATCTTGGACAGAGAGAGCTAGTTAGGCATGAATAGTACTGTCAATGAAGCACCGTTGTTAAAATAGGACCCCGAGGGAGCCATGATAGCTGTGTGTGCATCCCCATCTAGACACATCGAGCAAATGCAGAAAAATTACAACAATAATTCCCTTTGTCATCTGGAGAAGTAGACGGTCCCAGTAAAACGTATGTGCACAACCAACAAAAACACAATTTTCTTTTATTGTGTGTGACATATGGAGATCTAGGTAATCAAGTAAAATGTATGTGCACAACAGGCAAAATGTCAGATGAATATTACATTGAAAGAATTTTGATGCGCTATAATTTTTCGTCTTTGCTGCGCAAAATGAAGCAAACATATTTTCATTAGGATCTAAAATACAAAAGAGTAAACCTGTAGTATTCTCATTATGCTACTGTCTGATTAAATCAAGCTCTCCAGACTTCCATTCAACAAAGCCAATTACTTGGATCAATGTGGTAAGCTGTAAGATAAACTGTACCTCTACGGGTATTGTAGACTGCAGTCTGCCGGTACCATTGAATAGACAAGAAGTGTCCTGAAGGAAGACCACTGCATGAAAGAAGCAGTACGCTGTCATTGGGCATCAATGGGAGTCTAGCGGTAATGATAGGGTCCAGCAGGTTTAAAAGGCAATGCATAGACAGGGATGACTCGTCTTACAAAGATAGCTGTCTACGAAAGCCTTCTGAGTAATGCCTGGGATCCTTTCATAGGTCTAAGGTCCCTCTGCTGACCATAGGCGCTTGCAGAATAATAATTCAAATAACAGCAAGATATAATCCCAGTGATACGAAACACGTAATCTACTGATTCAAGATAAATAACATTCTTTCGAAGGGGAAAACATTCTTTCAAAGGGGGAAATACATCATTCTACATTACAAAAAAACGTTCCTTTTGGAATATCTTATGTAATATCCTTCGTATTTCATAACGCCACACTGGGCCCCTATGCCAGCAACGTGAAGGGGTATTGAAATTGGAAGGCAATATCTCAAGTCACAGGCAGGCAGGGGCCAGGCATTCCTGTTTAATGTTACCGAGGTTAAGCTGGCCGGCTATAATAATCATTGTACATCACTGAACCAACGAATCAAAGTCACTTTGACAAATGCGCGCATTATTGGACATTCTTCCTGAATGGATTTCAGTTCCTGTAGGGAAATGCTACCTGAGGTAGAGGCAATTTTGTCGTCACTGTGCAAATTAAGAAGCAATTGGTTGGTGGTACCCTGTGGGGAAATAGGCTTCGGTTATTATCACGAAATATAGCATGGGATATACATATAGAATATAAAATAAGACAAGTGAGGAGGCCTAACAGTAGAGAAGGCTTTGTTTGTATTTTCATTATCCAGATATAACAATTGAACTGACAGTTCATGAAGATAAATGTCCAAGTAAATGATAAATGTTGCTGACACACAAATTTGGAGAACAATAATTTGGATTTTCAACTTCTATTTCAGAAACAAATGAATAAACAAGTGTTTTAGACATCAAAGGCAAATTCTTATTGCAACAATTACAGTCAAGGCAACCAGGCAGTTTTAATGAGAAAACTTGATAGTAATCAGGGGTGATTAATAATAGGCATCATTCTGCAGTGTAACTGATTTTTTTTCGTTTTGGTGTTAAAGACAATGAAACATACAAGAGAGAAACAAGAAAAAAGAGGAGATTGAACAATTTGCAAGAGT
This sequence comes from Haplosyllis leylae, assembly GCA_038406175.1. Classification (NCBI taxonomy): domain Eukaryota; kingdom Metazoa; phylum Annelida; class Polychaeta; order Phyllodocida; family Syllidae; genus Haplosyllis; species Haplosyllis leylae. The sequence continues at coordinate 5,987 of JBCAUG010118696.1, read as the reverse complement.
GATGAAGCAAATTTTTAAATATAAAAATTGCTGACGAAACAGGCATTACTTACTCCGTTCATGTTGCCGTTGTTACTGATTTGATGTTGCTGCTGTTGTTGCACTGCCGTCTGTTGCAAATCCTGCTGGTACATATTGGTTGCTGGCATGTTCGGATTTGGGAGCAAAGGCCCACGATTGGCAGTATGAGAGAGATTAGGAGGGGGAATACTCGTATTTACCCCGAGAGGTAAGGGCAACAAGGGCTGTTTGGGTGTTGTGGTGTTCGTTCCCGACAGGGGCACTTGAAGTGAAGGGTTTTGTAGATTAGAGGCGTCAAACGAGTTCGCAATCGTACTTGCGTTGTAAGGACCATTTGTTTGCATCGGACCAGATACAGTTAGTCCCGGTGAGGTGGTTAAGGAAGTGGATCCAACTGGTCCTCCCAACGAGTTAGCTGCACCTGAAATGCCAGTACCACCTGTGGTACCGCCAACGTATTGTTGTTGCGGCAGCATATTGCTCGTGCTTGTCATTGCATTCATTGTACTGTTTATATTTGCAAAACTCGTTTGAAATTGTTGCAATTGCTGTGCAGTTTGACTGTTATGTATGTTCGTCATTTGTGCCGAATTGTTGCTTAGCGACGGAGGAGGAATCGTAAAGTCTGGCGTCATTGACGCCGTTGCGCCCGGGGTGTTATTAAGTCCAGGTGGTGATGTAATGTTCACGTTTCCAGAAGCAGCTGCAGCGCCGAGTCCACCTCTTTGCAATAATTGGTTAACCAATGCTAAAGCAGACTCTGGATTCCCACTCTGCAAATCACTCAAAGCATTGTCAACACCTGGAATAGCTGATAATAGATTGTTGTTTCCTTGTTGTGGAAGTTGCAAGGGGACTTGCTGACTTTGCTGTTGCTGGATTAATGTCTGTTGCTGTGGCTGTTGTTGTTGCTGCTGTTGTTGTGATGTCTGTTGTTGCGACCCTGCATAATGCGCATGTGGTGGAGGCTGTGACAAGTTCGGCAACGGACTTAAAAGTCCGATCCTCGGAGGCACAGTGCCCGGTGTGGGAGACGTGATACCGCTGCTATGGGACTGCTGACCTCCTGGTTGTGACATAACTGGCGGCGGAACACCCGGGGGTGGTACCCGGGGGAATCCTGATTGCTGGATATTCGACGTACCACGCGGTAAAGGAGGCGGTGGAATCCCTGGAGGTGGGATTCCAGACGGTGGAATCCCCCGAGGTGGTCCGTATCCTGGAGGTGCATCTCCTAATAACCCCGGTCCACCTCTCAGTGGAGGATTTGGTCCAGGAAACCTCCGACCGGTCTGCATGGTCCACAGCTAACACAATCAAGAACCGTGGTGATTTCTAGAGAAAAATACAACATCTCCACTAAAAATCGAGTAGAATTGACGATCAAATGACTGAGATTGAGGAAAAATCTAAAGTACTTAGCTGTTGTTATGTGGTAAATATGGCATGTAATGAATATCCAAACATTTTGTATTTATATAATCCTTAGAAAACATAAAAGATAAGTACAAATATTATCACAAATATATCATCACATATGCTATACCAAGTTTCACACAGTCTCGACAAATATTCAGTGTTGTGATAATAAAACCAAGAAAAACGTTGCATTAGATTCCAAAATTATTTAGTGCTATTCCACTGCGCAGAGATGGAACATATCAAAATGTATGATTTGAAATCTCACACATAATTGTGTGTAATTGATAGAAAATAATTACAAAGTAATGCGTACAGGTACTGTATTGGTGTTGCAGTGATTGATGTTACTGTGTATCCTGTATGAATGCTCCGAGCCAAATGAAGTGCAGTAAGCGACTGCACTGATCTCATATAAACATGTGGCCGCGCACATGGAAAGCTTGTTATGCTGCGCTGTCTGTTTGGCCAGCTCTCTCTGCTCTCTCTTCCAGTCAGTCTGTATATGGTTTGGCTTTGCCAGTGGCTTGTGTGCTGTATGAATATTTATGTTGCGCTACGCACAGAATGCAATCGTACCAGTGGGGTTTATCCGTCCCTTTGGTATGGGATAATAATCCACAAGGGAACTAGTTCCCAGAATGAGAAACACAGTAGAGACAGACACACATTGAGAGAGAAGAGAGCGCTGGTCCCCCGTTCACTTCAGAAATGAGGAACAGACTTAAGCTGTATGCCGTGAGGCAATGCGATCACTGATCAATTCCATTTGTCTTCATCAGGTCGAAGCCTACTGCACTTGTGTGACAAAAATACCCTCCTGCTCCCTTGTCACTGCAGTAAAAACTGAGCTCAAGCAGGCTGACTGCTACTTTCTGTTGCTAATGATACGTGTCATTCGTGAGGATGGGCTACAAAGTACTAACTAATGCAACATATCCCAAATATAGAAGCAGAAGCAAATGTTTTAAATGGATAAATGACACATGGCATGATGAGTTCCGCCGTTCCATAATTTTCTTTCTGGGAGAGGGGGTGAAGTTGGAGGGGAGGGGTGCTCACAGCGAGTCAATGAGGACGTGGAAAATAAACTAGTTAAGTATCACACATTTTTTGGCGCTCAAAAGCATTTTCTGTGACTGTGGGCAATTTAGGTTATGGCGTATTGCTTAGATCCAACGCATGTCTTTTCCCTAAATCCCGATAAAAGCAATAGAGAATATTATTTAAGACCGTATCTCGTGTTTTTATTGACCATATGAGGATTTGTAACAACTGTTTCCCCAAAAGAAGTAGTCTCCTGAATTTGTGTAATAGAAACAAATAGCTTCTTTACGAAGGCTGGGCTGTAAAAAGCTTTAGGGGTCAATGAGGCAAACAGTTCCAACTCCAAGTAAATCCTCTCGGATCTGCCCATGGATAGTCTGGACAGCCAACACAGATACCCGCTTTCCCATATCCCACCCTGAACAACCATTTAAGCATTAACAAATAGTTCTCTGTGATTTCCTTTCACACAATGTATTCTTGGATGTAAGATTGAAAATAAAAATAGCTATTTGGGTGTTTAAATCACGTTTTGCACTGACGTAGGACAATTACTCAGAGAGACCAGATGTGTTTTGTGCCCAGAGACAATTCAATTACATGGCAACATGGTCAGTCATGGAAACTAAGCAATTGTACTTATCCTAATGTAAGCAATTTCCCTGGACGGTCATTTGTAAGGAGATGATACCGTTTTAAACCTGAGTTAGGGGATGCGAGGTCCATCAGGTTACAAACACTTGCAGCTTAATTTGATTCAGAGATGCCTGCGATTTAATTTTACCACGAAAAGCATTTATTTCCATGGAAGTATTTAGCTAAATTGGAAATAAATTAATTTGGTTACCTTCCATTTTGAGACCCAAACTGACTGTTTTGGGTGAATTAAAACTGAAAAGCTTAATGAGATTCACAATTACTCCAGGAAGAGTGTTCCTGCAGTTGAATTATACCAAGGCAAGGAAGTACAACTGATCTAAACACTAAGAAACGTTGTACAGGCACATTGAATATGAAACAATGTAATGCATGTGGGTGAAGTGAATTTGAGGCTACCATGACCTGAATCACATAAACTTGAGGCAGTGGGAAGACTAGTATTAGGCAAACACCATTCGTATGACCTCAGACTCAGGCCAGGGAAAGCTTTTCTGATGTGCTGACTTGCTGTGTGTGGTGGATTACCCTGCCATGGTACCACACAAAGTAGAAAAAATACAAAGGGACCTAATCTTACTTCAAAGGCAATGAGCACTTGCATGCAAGATACAGCTCAAAATAACTGCAACTGAATAGGCTCGACCCCTTCAGCTTAGATTTAGCTATCTCGATCAACATAAACTCTTTGTTACAATACAAGAAGACACTAATATGTAGCAAAGGTACAAAGTGAGGTCCCATTGAAATACCAATAAACATAGTACCTATTTTTATGTGTTCAGTACCAACTATCTACTATGCCAAATAGTTTGACATGAACTATTCAGATCACGGATCAGATTTCAGGTATTTCAAGTAAAATATGGCAAAATTCCATTAATTATTTTTTAAATGTGGTCTGTCCAAGGGATAAAAGTAAGCCAATGTCCATTTAAACGTAGTATATAACAATTATGGCACTTGGTGCGTGAGCTGGATTTTACACAGGTAAAGGCGATGTCAGCTGGGAAAGCCTATCGAAGTCAGGTCAAGTTTGCCTGTGGTCCAAACTCGACCTGTTACCTAATGGAAAGGCCAAGGGACGAGACAATCTTGTTCAGCACTTCTTGTTGGGCTTACAGGATGGAAAAGCATTACACCTGATGGTGGAATACACTGGAGACTGTATTACACTTTGTAACATGTATGGATTGGGAAAAGCTGTGGATGCTTTTTCATACTTTTATTGCGTCAGCTTGCTTGGCTAGAAGTGATTTTAACTTATTTACTGAACATATTGCAAATTCTTTTCTTTTTTTCAATTTGTCAGTGACAATGTCTTTGTAAGTATTTGTCCTTTGATTTCCGAAGTCATTGGTGGCTAAAACTTGTGGAAGAAATTCCAAACTTAAAACAACCAAGGACATTTGGCACATTTGGAATCATACGCATTACATTTTAAAAATTGACATAGAAGACGTAACGTTCTATTTTGAAGTATTTTCTGACCTTCACAATGTGTTTGTTCAAGTCAAATGTAACGAAGAATGGACATAATTGGATACCCTCCAAAGGTCCTTGGCTGTCCGAGAACATAAAAAAGGTGTATTTACTTTACAGTACAGCGTAAAAGAAGAGTACAGCGTCGTTGTGAGCTTTGAGAGCATAACGTGAATACCAAAGTAGCTCAAATACTCATAAACAATTACATATTATTGCAGCATATTCGCGCGGCTGGTGTAAATCAGGCAAGGAAAACATTCATACAAAGACACACGTATTTATACAACACTGAGGATATCGTACTCATCCAATGACAATGCCATGCATGAAGATGTCGGTCACTTTTGGTTTGAGGTAAAACTACAAATCTACCTATTTCTTTTGGTAAAGTTCAAGGTAAAACACTTCACCCGAAACAGTGAATTGATTTTAATGAGAACGTTTCAAAAATTCACAGAAATGATTAACACAGACCGAAATATCAGCCTTTTCCAAAGAAAAAAATAATTGTACATGTAGTTTCGTTCGTGTCTTCTGAGGGACACGTCTCACCCATTAAAAATTGACTTGTAGAAATTCTCCAATATCGGTCATCCATGCAACTCTGTACGAATTATTCCCCCCCACCAGTTTTTCACGGTCTCGATATTTTATCTCGCACAAGAATGCTGTGGTTGATCTCTGTTGATGCCTTTGTGTACACAAGTAGGAATCCATTGAATTAAATGTTTTGAACACGTAAAATTACCTTGACAATGGTTGGGCTTGTTGCCAACTATTTTCGGAAGTCGTAAACTAAAATGTCATGTTACGTTTGTATTAAAAATGAGAAATCTCAAAGTGTTTAAACGCTTTAACTAAGCGAAGTGACGTTTCTGACTGATGTCTCTTTCTCTTTTCATCATTTTATTGAAATTATGAGATAAGATTGAAACTACAAATAATTGAATAATCTACCCTCAAAACTAAATGATCCCAAAAAATTGAAATATACACTTACTGAAAAAATGTCCTCCTGGACAAATTTATTTTGAAAGGCCCAGACTAATACCGTTTGTCAAGATTAACATACGAAATAGAAATGTAAAAAGTTTTCTTGCTTAGTCATATTTAAAGCGACTCGGACTTTTTACTATGGCCACTAAATTAAATGCAATGTACTTGGGTCATTCGTCTGTTGTGTTTTAAAATTGATGGTAATGGTCATTGACATGATAAGAACAACAAGAATTCTTATCAGAATTGTGTCGCACCGCATGAATCAGCTTGTACTTGATATTTTTTTTGTATGCATCACGGTTAATTAGTGAAAAAATACAATACATATGAGCATTTTACTGATTGTATTTTGAAAGTAA
>JBCAUG010118695.1:0-37419 GCA_038406175.1 Haplosyllis leylae | reverse complement strand
GGCCAAATAATTTGCTATTAAATGTAGAATCTGTAGGGGGGGTCCCAAAAAGTCTCGGACTACCTGCAGTGACTCTATTCATATTTACATATTTATTTAGTCTAAGGTGGGCAGGTAACTAGGCTATATGATATTATTTTTCAGAGGTTTGACACACTAAAGTGAGTGCAGCAGGATGTCAGGGAAAGTTGTGCTTTTAGGTGGTTTTAGATTTGATTTAGGTGGTTTTAGATTTGATTTAGGTGGTTTTAGTTGACACTTAGACCACCTAATAGCATGGTATGTGAGAATTTTTGATCAGCAATTTGGGACACTTCCCATTCAAATTTTTTTGTCAAATTTGACCTCAAGATACCTTAAGACATATTCTAGAATCCTTTTGGTCAATTTTGACATTTGTCAATTTTTGGGGACTTGGGCCATTTGAGTAATTTTCCAAAATTGGGTGGATGCCTTCAGAAGATCAATTTTTTTTCAATGAAGGAGTGACAAGTCTTTCATATATTTATTTAGTCTGAGGTGGGCAGATAACTAGGCTATATGATGGAATCATTTTGGGAGTTGGTGCAACACACATAAGGGGGTGCTGTGGACTTGGAAAAAAGTTGTGCATTTTGGGACATTCATGATGGCTGAAAGGGTACTCAGGATTCACTGATTTGATCAAGAATCAGTCGATATGTGTAGCCTTGGTGTTCTACATACCTTTGTTTGGATTTTTGAATATGTCACCAATTGGCCATTTTTGAGATGTCAAAAAGTTGTCCAAGTTTATGGGTCCCCCCAAATTTCAGAGTTTTCGGCCATAATTTGACATAAATGTGTAATAATATGTCAATTTATGGAGCAATTTTTTTGGGTCTGGTGTCTGAGCCATGGCCATTTGAGTAATTTGGTGAAAGAAAAATCATCCCTTCACACTATGAAAGGTTGATGATAGGGGTGCAATGTCAATTGGTGATTTGTAGAGGACTTTTTAACTACCAAAAGGAACCTTTCAAGAATTTTTGCAATTCACAGTTTTCTTGTAAATCGAGAAATTGTGAACTTTTTTTTCAATTGGCTGCTGTGAGTCTCATGCATGAGTTGGGAGGTTAAAGATGATATCAGTGGTCAACCTAAGGATTCTCTAAGGGTCTGTAATATAAAAATTAAAAAATATTTATGGGGGCACTAATGGGGCACATTTCAAAGAATTTGCTGGTTGACTGCTTGCTATGTCAAGTGATTTGAATTATTTTTTTCCAAAATGGTGAAATTAGATAAAAAAGAATTCCCAGACCCAAACTGAGTAATTTTTAGACATTTGCTGAAGTTTTTAAAATTATCATGTTCAACATGTTTATGTGGTTCTATCACTCTTTGCTCATTTCTGAAAGCAATTATTGTCTGATTTTGATGTAAGACCACTCATTTGAAGCTAAGAGCCTCCTCTACAAGAATATGAAGTAATGTTGCCACTAGGGGGCCTATAATGCATCCAAAAAAGGCAAAACCTGTATGAAAATTGCTGATGTTGGCAATTTTTGGACATGTTTTTGCTGTTTTAATGCCACTTATAGGCCCTCCAGTGGAAAGATGGCTTCACATTCTTGTAGAGGAGGTCCTAAGCTTTGAAATGAGTGGTTTTGCATTAAAATCAGACAGGAATTAACTTCAGAAATGAGGAAAATGTGAGGCAACCTCAATTCATCTGTTAATGGCTTGTAATGTCAAATAATTTGAATTTTTCTTTGACCAGCATCACAGCACACCTTCATCTAGCTGTTGTGAACAGATTTTGGCTAATATCTAGTAGATCTATATTTAGAACATGGATGCATGCATCTCACATGTACCAGTCCATGTATCTTGGCTGATACTGTGTAGATTCTTCTCTAATCAATTTCTACAAGGTCTAGTTGATTAGTGTTGTTGATTTATGTTAATTAGCAGATCTACTGGGTCTTTCAAGTGCTATTTTCACTGATTTGCACACATATCATGTTTACATATTCTTGTACATAATCATGCACATATGGGTGATTGAGTTTTCTCCAGTAACAGATGGAGTTGGGGGTTGAGCTTTCTACTTGGGGTAGGGACTATTGTCTTCATAAAAGAAGAGGAGTCATAATATGCATTTACAAGGGAATGGGAGCTGTTTCAAATCTTGAAGTGAAGGCCACCATGTTGGGAAAGCCTTTCTTCTTACCATTTTGGACCTTGTGCACATGTGTGCGATGTCATACCAAATATTTAATTAGACAGGACCCCATAATACATTGCATGAGGATTCCCCTTGCAAGGAGGCAGGTAGCAGATCACATTTAAAATCCATTTCCATTGTCATAATCGTAAGCCATCATAGATGTATCACTGTATAAACAATCAGTACACATCAATATTTATGTCCTGTAGAATATTGGTAGAGATCCCTGCAGTATTAAGAAAGTGATGCCCATGTGTCCCGTTGCCCATGTGCCCATCAACCCTGTCCCCATCTAGACCTTTGCATTATTAAGCAACATACATACAGTGGGTACATGTCACATGTATGAGGGAGGTGGGGAGGGTTGGTGACCAACTTCCAACTTTTGGTCCTGAGTCCAAATCTGCTAAAATCCTATATTCCCTATGCTGAAAGTTTTGCTGAAAAATTTCTAAGTTTTTTGACAAAAAGTGTGCCAACATAACTTGTCCTGGGCGAATACAAATGGTCCCTGTACACTACCTGTGCGCGAGACTATAACAGGTTAACTTTTGGACATATCAAAGGTCTTCGATTGGATTTCGACACAACTGGTGATCGGTTGATTCAATGTATAAGCCAGTGGGAGAGTAAGTCGGACATTCTGGAGCTGTCAGTCAATGCTCTCTGCCTGCTGAACTGTATCTTGTTGGTAGCAGACCAACAGCAGTACCATTATCCTACAGTGTTGTCTGTTCTTTACAATAGGCCCTTTTAAAATGACACCTGTTTGGCCGAATTAGGGTATGGAAATTGACATTGATGTTTTCTATTGAATTTCGCTCTCACTCAAATTAATAACTTTGAAGCGAGGCCAATTTAATGTGGCAAATGGATCGGAAAAAAACTATATTTACTCCAGTAAGAGTATCTGTACTGGACTTGTGAAGCTTTAGGAATCTTAAATGTCTTGATCGGTTGTATTACCAGTGAATGATGTTCGTGTTGTAATGTTATTGTATTCTGATCTTCCTTGGACATTGGTAGCTTCCATGGTGCTTCTCGGATCAGCCTGGCTATTGAGAAGATGAAGTCGGTGTGAAATAACACGATTTATGGTGACATTAAAGCTGTAACGGCTCTATTAATGCATACAAAATAGCTGTGTATTTATGTACTATTATTGTAGACTCGAAGAATTCCTCTGCAACTGTATCGTCTGAGCTATGTAAATATCATTAATATTTGATAGCAGTTTCATTCAATAAGCCTGGCAGACTAAATTGACGTTTCACTCCCGTACATGTCTGTGTTTGATCATTATCTGTACCTGTTCAACAAGTCAAATGTGTTGTGTAAGCGTAAATACATATCTGATGAAAGCTTTTTAAATTGCACCATTTTGTACATTCTGTTATAAAATGTCAGTGCATATTAACCAGTGGCAGCCTTTGTGCTAAATAATCAGCCTGCCGGATAAAACGTGATTGCAAATGATTTGTGCTAAATGTATTGTGCACGCTTTTGAAAATTGCAGTCCTTGATATGTAGACACGCGCAAAAAGTTTCACAACAAAAAAAATCGTAATTTATTGCCTCGTACATCTATCCTTTTGTTGGCTAACTGATGTGTTAACGATTCTCATTATGTTGCAGTAATGTTTTTTATTTTTGACGTTTATCAGGCTTTTTCGGGTTCGAAACGTTTAAGACCAAGGACGTTGGGGTAGAGTTCCTCACACTTTTTTCCATGGGGTTGCAATTTGATGATTCAGTGTCACAGTGAGCTTTGGGTTCTCAATTAAACATTTACGAGGAGGGAGTGTAATTTCGCGTTGTTGCCATTCGGAATTTCACTGGTTCAAATGTACTGCCTGGTGATCGTAGTTGGTTATGTCCTGAACTTTGTTTCACCAGTGCAGCGGGTTCGTGTTAGTATCTTAACATGTAAAGGATGAAAGTCCGAACTACCCATCAGAAAGTTAGAAAAACCATGAATTAGAGAAGGGACAGTAAAAAGAGGCTGACAGGGCAATTACTACTTAGGCGGATGAGATCGGTGGACATTCTGTAATTCTAGGTCTTCTCTTCCTTGCTAAGGGCTACAACACAACACTTTAGTTACCCGCATAATACTGATTGCCGTCTCTGATGTGATTCGTATGTGACAACACAGAACTATACTGCCGCTTATTATCAAGCTATCAAACACCTGTTTAACTGCTGACTTGAAGACCTTAAGCTTTTTACCGTAGATAAAACGTGTAGTACTTATTTACTCGACCTTTTCGGAAGGATATCGACACTGTGTATTTGGTCCTTTAAAAAGTAAAATAGACGTGCGACACTTGTGACCCCTTGGTAACCTACCCTTCCCTTGATGAACGGACAAGGGCTACTTCATGAGGTATTCTTACACAAGCGTATGTCGCCTGTCACCTGTACAGAACGGTTTTGCGTGTTCTAGTGTCATTTTGTGGGGAATGTCTACGATTGAAGGTCAAATATGGAAGGAATACTTTTTTCTTTTTATGGCCGTGGTGACAAGTGTGTGCAGCAATTGGTCATGTAATTACTTGTATAATAGCAGTGTAATGACCAAATACATGACCACTGTGTATAATTTGGGCTTGGGGGCATTATCTTGTGGATTTATGGCGCCTCTGAAGCATATGAATTTGAGAACACATCGAGTTCACTTTCTTTAAACCGTAAAAAGACATTCCCACGACTTTGTGCAGCTCTAATATTGTGAAGAATAAACTTTAAATCAATTAATTTTATTTTTAGAAGTGGTGCCACTGGAATATATGTTTAATATTGTGTAGATGTCAGATGTGCGTGGCAAACCGAACATGTAAAATGAATGTGGCTGAGACAAACAAAACGAAAAGTGTAAAATAATTATGGGGGACCAATGACAGCAGATAAAAATCTACTAAAGTCGGTTATTGACCATGTGTGGTCGTCTAAACATTATTGCTTTCCATGCAAGTGTCTCTTTTCGTGTCAACTTGGAAGTAATTGTCGATCAAGTGATAGTCGTTCATCGCGCGGATGGCCGGAGGGTGTTATCGGTGTATTATTCTTAGCCACAACAATTAGAGGCTTTTGCCTGGAAAGATTATGTCCTCAATTATTGGTCTTTAAGAATAGTACTCAGTTTTGACTCCTCGTGTTGTTAATTACCAAGAAAGAATTTTTTTAAAAGGCAGAAATTGGCTTTGTTGTCTTATTTTAAACAAAATAATCAAGTTTTAGAAAATGTATACAAAAAAGGTAAAGAAAACCCTGGTGTTATTGTCCCATATTTGTGTGCAGGTAAAATGTATTGAGGTCTCATCTTGTATGGAATCATCAATATGGAGATGCATCGTCAGTGAAGTGACACTTTGCAAGATGAACACTAGGTGTCTGGGCTGCATGATGTGACACTTTCCGACATGCGCTTGTGTGCACATATTAAATGAAAGCATTCTTTATTCAGGCACAGCAAAGCCCATTTTTCGCTGCTAAACCGTACCTTAGTTGAATTTTTCAGAGCTTTCTGTTTCTTTCACCAAAACAATTTTGAAAGAAACATTTGAAATGCTATGAAATTTGTTATAAAATTACTTTCTTTGATGTCGAATTTAATTTTCCGATTATTCTGTGCAAATGGGCAAACGTGATATCAGGTTATTCTTTGGTTATTCTAGTGAAATTCCTTGTCTTTCTTGTGATGTGTGAATAAATTGGGCCCAAAGGTATAAAATGCAACGGTCCATGGACAATTGCTGAGATTTCAAGTAATATTACCTCACATATCTCCAGGCTAATTTGTTGTAATGAAATTTTCTGTTCTATTGGTCAATAAAAAATGTTCACGCATCCGAAGTTTTCATACATATTAAAGAAGATATGAGAAGATTTAAACTGTATGAAATTTTGGAACAAATCTAATATTATAAACTGAACTATTTTTAACATAATTATTTTCTGTATCTTTGTAGGTAAGTGGCTTGATTTTAACCAGGTTCGAAGAAACAGATAAGTTGTTTTTTTTTTTCAAATATTTTGAAATAAGAGCTTGTATTGTCAAAGGAAATGAGCAAATTAAAACTTAAATAAGAGTACTTGGGTAACATAGGTTCATTGCTTCAAGAAAAGAAAGTGAAAATTTCGCACTTTGTCGGATATAACCCGTATCTTCCATGTTTATCAATCTCAACTCATTGCGGTCGTCATTTTTCATGAATTTATTTTGACAAAAATTTCATTTGTATTCTCCATCGTAATTCTTACATGATCGTCGAATGGACAATTGCATCCATGTAAATCAAATAAGTTTTCCCGAACTGTTTGTTTTCTCAATGTGAAGAACGCTAAGTACTGACCTTCTCACAGATGACGCCGGCTCGGCCTGAGTGCAGAGAGACTAACTAGTACCTACCTCAATGCGAACTTGCTGACTTCTTCCTGTTATTGTTCCGAACGTTCTATTGTTATATGACCTAATTGTACACTTGTGTACTATACAGTATAGTATACAGAAGTAAATGTTGTGTTCTTGTCTTGGGAAGCTTACATATCCGTGTACTTTTTGAAAAGAACTATTGTCTTAAATACTTGCAAGACGCATGTGTGTATGGACCGATGCGATGCGTTCTCGCTCTCGAATTTATTGAAAACAGTCGAAATTAACTATTGCCAAAGCAGGGCCTTGTTTCCCTTTAAAATATCATAATTATTGCATGAAGCACCTGTTTGTATTTTTATTCTTGTGCTTTGCTATGTGTTTTCCCAGTGCGTGGGTCGCATGTTCCCTTGACTTAACAATTACTTCGTTTTTGCCAAGTAAGGGAGAGGGGAGCCAAGTTATTTTCCTGCCACCATCACATCAGTAGTAATGGAACAAATTTGGGAATAGTTGATAAAATCACCTTTGTTGTTATTACAGAATGACCCCGAAATGAAACTCTGGCCCAGTGTCAAGTCACCTGTGTCTTTTTATTCGCCGGAAAATGAAATTTGCCTAAATCGGTTGTCCAATTAACCATGAAGAACTGTTAAATTTGATATAAATGTTACTGTTGTGTATGAAAAAAGTACATGTTAGATATATAAATTTTCCGTGTGTGGCAAGAAACTTTTGCGTTTTTAGTTGGAACTAAAAAGTGCAGGAGCATCACAATGTGCGGAGTATGCTTGAAATATTTACTGATTGCTGTATATATACACAAATTACCGGTACAGAACAGCTGAATTATTTGTAAAATTCAGCGTAACTGGTAGACGGGGGTGCCCTCTATTAATAGTCGTATCCTACTCGTTGTATGCAATGTCTTTTGATCTTTTCGTCGTATATGATGACGCAAACGACAATTTGTAAATATTAGATATAAGAGGAATCAAAAGGAATTGTATTGTACAGGTGTATAATGACACGAACACTAATATTTCTTAGATGGTGTCGCTGTTCATTCAAGGAATATCTGTGCGTGAATATAGTTCTCCTACATTTGGTATCGACAAATATCTTTACGGTAGTAGGTTAAGTACTAGCAAGACATATCGTGCAAGGTTTCGCATTCCTTTTACCTACTGTCCTCGGTGCAAGTCTTTTGCGGAAAGCTTGTCTTTGTATGTGCAAAATGTACCGTACGTAGTTATAGATGGCCCCCTATGCGACACATCAATATGTCTGGCCTCATTCTCAAACCGTTCTTCTTCATATTTTATACCTTAAATGTCATCTATCAACAAATTAAAGCAAAAAGCTGCACCTTTTGTCTGTTCTGTTATAATTGGCGTAATACGTATGCCTTGCACTAGAGTGCAAAGTTCAGAAATATCTACACTTGCGTCATCGCAATACACCATTTTTGAAAACTCTATATCATAACTAAAAGTTTGTTTTGTTGACCTTAGCTGACCTTGAATATAGAGTGAATTGACTATGATCCAGGGTAATCAGTGTGATATGTAATCCTATGTCGTAATAGCAGGCTTCCCAATCATTTAAATGGGTGGCGACAGACAGAATGGGGGTCTGCGGAGACTACACAGAGAAGTTCGTACAAGTCATGCAACATTATGTGTCCAGGTCCCCTCCTGCTCAGCAGCAGCAGGCATTTCATATTTCATACCTGTAAAACAAGCTCCCAACTTAAAACTGAACATACCTAAATAAGGTAATAACAAGTACTACTAGTAGTAGTATCACTTTAAATTTCTGTCCTCCAACTGGAACACAATTCTTGCTGTCAGTTTACAATAAAACAACAGTGAAGTAATTAATACCCTTATATTTCCAATGTCTCGTCTATTATGCTAAAACAAACAGCTCAATTTAAATCGCGTGTACTCAGTGAAAGGTACATCAGGAGACGGCAAGATATCCTTGTACATCTACAGCGACAAAGAACTTTGTATCTACCAAGAGATGGATTTCGTTACTTGGAATCTACCATTAAGAGCCATTTCATGAATCTTCTCTCGTGTGTTCTATTTATGTAATGTAAAAAAATTCCATCAATTCCTTTGAAACACATCAAAGTCATTGAAAATTGCTATTATTGTTAATTCATAGCCATGCAACTTGTCATGCACCTAAATGTAGGTACATAAACTTGTTGCAGATACCCTTTCAAGATTGATACTGTTTCATAAGTTTGTGAGTCATGGTGCTATCAATTGCCTTTCAGTCAAAGGTACAAATGCAAACTATATATTCTCCAGTTAAGGTGACAATCTGATATAGTTACGTTATTTCAGATTTGCTGAATTTATGTCCGTACATGTGGTTTCTCTTTCTAACGTGCGTGCAATTTTCCATCTACAATATTAGTGGTCTGCCGTATTAAGAGGTATAGACTTACAAACTGTACACCTAACAATCAACTAATCAATAGCAATGAAT
Organism: Haplosyllis leylae; assembly: GCA_038406175.1. NCBI lineage: Eukaryota > Metazoa > Annelida > Polychaeta > Phyllodocida > Syllidae > Haplosyllis > Haplosyllis leylae. The sequence goes on along the minus strand of JBCAUG010118695.1, from coordinate 28,348 downwards.
GTTTAATTAATCCTCATTGTGGATGTTTAGCTGAGATTGGACACTGGCCAGGTGGCTTTTAAGCCTAGGCGTGGGAATGTAGTCTTTTTTCGCTGAAGACTGCGTTTGTGTGTTCAAAATAGTGTATAAGTTCACTTTGATGCATTAAAGCGGATCAAATTCGTTTTGCTACCTTTTTAGGGAATTCATAAACTAGTTAGCCTGTGGGTGATGTAATTAAGAGCCACGTGTGATGAATCGTTACGACTATCAAGCTGCAGGCGAATTGTATAATGTTTTGGTTTTCATTAATCCCCTCAGGGCGTCAAGATGTGCCTGTCCACCATAAGCAGCATGTGACAAAACACAAAAGAATACATGGCCATTGATAGCTGTGGTAAAGGATTTTTGCTGGCTAAAGTAATTATTACCACTACTTTCTTTCATAAAGAGCCATTTCACAAATTGCACCGATTATTTGTGCATGCGAGACAAGCATATAGTAGATAAAGGCAAGGTTACGATGACTTTCAAGATGTTCTTCATGCGCTTTTAAAAATTATTTATAATGTCAAAAGTGATTGGGTTTACGCGCTGCATGTTTTAACCCAGCATAAATTGCTCGTGTCATTAGGAGTACTCCTTGTTTTACTGTTACAGCCATGGGCTTTGACATAAATAGACGGGAGTTGGTCACAGATTTGGACTGATCAGTCAGTTTCGATTGCTCCTGTACCACATACAGATGGCCATTTACGTCGTCTTCTTGCTGATTGTAAACTGCTTCGTGTCTTGACTGCTCAGTGCTCAGAAACGATGACACCTTACTTCGACTCGTTTGAAACTCGAAAGTGACTTTGGTAACGTCCTTTGCTGACCTTCCTGATGTGACACGGTCGGATGTATTCAATTCTTTTAGTATTCCAGATAAATTTTGCAATACTTGGCTTCGCTACAGATAATCAGTTTTCCCTGTAGTGCACTCTCACACTAAATTTTTTTCTTTAAAATATACATCTTGAAGACATTTTATCTTATTTTCATACAATACCAAATTCTCAAATCAAATAGACTTTATGCATTGAAGGTGAAAATAACTTATCTTAAGGTGCTGGGGCTGGGGGTTGTCTTTCTTCCTCTAGGTTTGAAAAATCTTCGAAATAAACGATCAAGCTAGAGAATGCAATCATTCCAGGGATACAAAAGTCAACATCTCGCAATGTTATGTTGCTGTATCATATAATGGTTTAAACATCTTGCGCAATATATCTAGGGTTTACATTTAGTTTAGTGCATTCCAAAACCTTAAGGGATTCATTCAGCCTTTGTTACTTCATTATGAAAGGTAATTTGATTTCTTTGTAGATTAGAAAGTCAGTAGATATTTGTGAACACTATAAAAACCGATGGCACAGGTGAAGTACCAGAGTATTTTTTTATTTTGATATTAGGTACTATAATGTAGGGAGGTATTGGAGTCAGTCAGTCTGAGCAGAGAACTGCACAGCCAGGGACCAGTTGGACGTCTACCAACCACTGTGGAAAGCTAGTCGACAAGCCAGTACTCAACTGCTATTTAATTTAACAAATACACACGCACTGCAGTTGTCAGGGGCCCTTTTGTGACGGATTTTCGTTACTGGCTGTCTCGTCAGCAGCATTGATTCTGAGAATGTACTGGCTCTTACCTGAAGATGGGGAGAAAAACAAATACGCAATATCGATACAGCGTACTGACAGTCTATTGTTCTACGCTTCCTAGAGAAGTGCCATGATATGATGCACGCCAAGTTTGACATGGCTATAATTGGCAACATAGTCGTATATGATTGGCAGAATTAAAGCCTTTCTGTCTCGCTGGTATCCTTGCAGTCTCCCCAGCGTAGTCTGCTAAACATGGCATCTTGCCTTTGACTGAGTGTGAGGCTTCGGCTTCCACATACCAATCCACCACCACCATCTCCATCACTGCCGACGCCGCAGTAGTAATAATAATAATGGCCGCCCTGGCAATTAATACAACCAACTCAGTAACGATAACAACAGATCTTCGCTGGTACGAAAAAAAACGGGGAGAAAGTTTGCGATGAAAGTGAGGCTCTGCGGGGGATACCAGGAAAGAAGCTGCTTATTGTTTCTGACGGATGAGTGCAGTTTTACGCAAGTGAACCAAGGTGACCCGCGACAATAGATTTGTATTGTGTTTCTCAACATATTGGCGCTCTTCCATGCAAATTACCATCTTTTTACACTGCTGAAGCCTGAAGGGTTAAAGAACATACTTAGAAGCGGACAGTAGTTCAGAAAGAATGGACTTAATCTTTGCTGGAAGAGCAAGTATTCTGGCAGTTGGGCACGGAAAGTTGACGGTGGCTACTCGTACTTACAACTGTGTGCCGGTAATAATCATTTGCGTTTTGTACTTGCGGACTCCTGGTACATGGGAATAACTTACTTAGTCGTAATGTGACGAACAGTGAGGGTGACGAGGAGGCAGCTTTGACGACAGAACACGATCAACACGGAAGAACGGATTACACAATGCGTATTCTAGAGATTTACTCTTGTTGCTGATACATTTCATTGTATAGCAACCATCACACAGGCGCCACAGTATTATAAGTCTGCAGCCGTCGTAATATACAGATAAAAGTACAGCTATTGTAACTTTATAGTGCTTTTCTAATACCTCTGTGTAAAGCTGCATCGCAGATCACAATTGCGGGCTTTAGAAGCTCGAAAATAAAGGAACTGCAAGTCAAGTGTAAAATTTGAAGCTCTTTTCATTGGAGAGCACTGCCAGTGCACCTATTTCACTGTGTAAAGAGTGATTGTGTAGCTCACTCACCTCTCGAGGTATTTTATATTTAATAACTCGTAGTCCTTAATGAAGAAGTATTTAGACTGTAGATAGTGAAGTACGCTGCGTTGACATGTTGAGGTAGAAGAAGTTCGCGTGTTGATTTGCTTGCTCAATGTCAAATTTGTTTAAGGTGGGTGAACTTTGTGAGGTTGTGTAAGTGGCGCTGGCTGGTGCTGAGCTAAGAAGAGGCAGTTTGTCTCCTCCATGGATGGAGAGCAGAGACTCTGAACTGTAACTTGTGCACCTCCTACCAAAGAGAGTCCCCACATCAGCGGATCAACAATAATAAAGAAGCTACACTGAACTCTAGCGTTAATATACTGCATGTTTGTCCTCGCTTGACAAGTTCACCTTCAAGCGGAGTCACAAGTACTACACGATAGATGCTAAACAAACTTACTGACTGTCAATGGACTGTCGTTGCTGTTGTAGCTGGTACGCGCAGTCTGTAGCTATGGATTAGACGCCTCAAAACGCTGATACCTGGTGCATCCATCTTTTTTTTTTGTCTGATGAACGGTACTCTGTCATAATTAGATCAAAGTTAATTAATGGTGTTGATGTTGAACAGTGATCTCCTGACTTCACAAGGCTAATCGTCATTATGAGGAATCGAGACAGACAAAAGATGAATAGAATGAGAGATCGACACCACAGAACAGTGACAATGCGCACGACCTGGAGATAAGTGGACAGTAACAATAGAGGCTATTGTGTCCTGCTTGACGATCGCTGATTCCATAACGTTATCAGGATCTGTCACGCATGATTTCTCAACACAGCAGGGAAGCTGACTAGAGATATGGTTCAACGAGTCTAGCCAACGTTCAACGTTCATCAGATCAATACATAATGAACATGTTTCGAGGTTAGTCACCAACTTTATCTTTAAAGCTTTAGAAAAGTTATATTGGTATTACGGAGCGAAAGAAATTAATATTGATTTGTACTACAGTAAACATTTGAGGAAAGGTCGTGTTAAAATTTTAAGGCGACAAAACTTTTCGAGACGAAGTTATTCTTGACGTTCGAATCACCCATTGAGTTGCACCCATGTTGGAATAAAAAACACTGATGAATTATAAATTTACTTGTTCGTTACAAACTGTGGATATTTCTGCCTGCCGAACACATTGCAGTCATGGCGTAATCAATTGCAAGTGCTCAAAGAAAGCGAGAGTACCTGTGCAATGGTTTGATCCCAGACTTTGGAGTTTCTCCTGTGCAGCTTGTTTTTAGCTCTCCCGTAGTCATGCATGTGTATGAGTAACATTTCCTGGGCCTGGGTGTATTACTCATTATGATAATTTCTAATTTACTATCATTTCTGATGTCAAAATTGTAATAAATTCTTAAAATGTGTCTTCCTTCACAAAATATGGCGAGTACGACACTGCGCTGCTTAGAGAGAAATGTCAACTATGCTTTCTTTCGTTTAATTTGTCATGAAGGAACCAACGTTTGGAAAAAGCACGTGGTTTTATTCAAAACGAGGTGAGGTGAACAGAAAAGGTGTCCTTGATGTTTCAAAGAACTGTTGTCTCTGCAGAGCCCAGAATTAGTTAAGGCTTGTTCACACTGCGATGACAATGATATTTTAACTTTAGTGTCGTTGCCATTGCCTTCACAATTGGGCATAGAACCCATTTGTTGATGAAGTCTTTGCCATTGCCGTTGCTACAGGTCTCCATGTGAACACCCCTATAGAAACCAATGTTACCCATTCTTGACGGAAAAAATAAAGATGCTTTCCGTTTTCGTTGTCGTCACAGTGTGAACGAACCTTTATTGTATTGTGTTCTCTTTCTTTTTTCAACTGTTGTAGACTCGTGTCATTTTTACCGACCACGTACGAAGTACGAGGGAAGGTAATGCTTTTACTATTGTCTGCGATTCCTGTCCAGGTCCTGTCAGGGGAGGGGGTGGGGCTACCCTAACCAAGTGACACTACCCCCTCTCCCCAGCTATGTGTGGTCTTGGGGTAAGGGTACCCTAACCACCCCCCCCCCCCCCCATGATAAGGACAAGGGACCGTGGTCAGTATTGCCTCATAATGTTAATGCCAGACTGTCTTGCATTATATCCTTATTAAAATATTTTAACACGTTTTATTATTGTCAAACTTCAGCCACAAGTTAGTGTACTAGGAATTGTTGGACATTGCGTTTCTTTGCTCTACTTAGCCCGCATTTCCAAGTTTGGGATTTTTTGATGTTTAATTTTTTTTTGAGCTCGTAATTTATTTCAAAAGTTACGCTAGGTAACAGTTGTACTTTTTTTTAAGTCTTCGTTGATTCCAGGCCATAAACCTTCTTTGCCCCATTCTGCGACATTGTACTAGTTCAGTGCTGTGTCAAAGCTGAGTTGTTCATGTAATCGTGTGTCTGCAAAACTTGTGGGTTGTTTGGATTTCAAATTAATTCATTTGTCTTCCGACAACCGTGGCATGGGCTCAAATTCCATCGCTATTTGAAAAAGGAAGTGCGTAAGGGATAGGCTGCCATACTGGCTGCTGAGAGATTGGTAGCTATGGGACCAGTCCAGAAGTGAATCTGAGGAATCCATTGTGGGATTAAATAGGGATTGGTAGAGATGGTAATGAAGCATTTAAAGGGATCCACCAGAACAGGAGTATCAGTGGCCCCACAAAAAGTACTGATGTCCTCAAATTTTTTCGTTATTCAAATCATATGCTGAATTTGACAGGAGTGAGTCTGATGAATAGCACAGGCAAGAAAACGTGCAGGTGAGAAATCCACCCTGGCTTTCAAATCCAGGGCGGACGTCACCAAAAGTCCAAAACAAGGGAATCAGTAACCCCACAAAAGGACTTATATCCACCAAATTTTGCTTTGAAAAAATCATTTGCTGAATCCTCATGTAAGTCAAAAGAAATTTATCGAATGGCAGCAACCATATCATCATTGTTCGTTTCCATGACCTGAAATAAGGCTTTGAAAATTGTCATCATTACCACCCGCATTCCGAAGGAATGGGGAAGGTAATGTTTTCACAGGCGTCTGTCCGTTCACGGGGGGGTACTCAGGTCTGGTCCTGGGGGGGTGCTCAGGTCTGGTCCCGGGGGGGTACTCAGGTCTGGTCCAAAGGGGGGTACTCGGTCCCGGGGGGTACTCACACCCCTGAAAAATTTTTTGAATTTTTTTTTAAACATTTTTTTTGAAATTTTTTTAAAATTTTTTTTTGAAATTTTTAAAATTTTTTTTTAAAATTTTTTTTTGAACTTTTTTTTTTGGGGACATGATTCCCCGGGGATAGTTCGGCTATGCAGCGGGCGGTATGCCTCTTGCGTTCACGCAGGAGGACTTTCTTGTTAGGAGGAGTAATTGACTGGTGCTACAAAATAGATATTCAAACAAATCACTGGATACATTAGAGTTTTTCACAAACACACAAAAATGGTAGTATTGGCATCAGAAGCTTTACAATGTGAAAACAAATAAGTCAAGCAATTAAATGTTAACCTCGTGAGTATTGAACAGCCATTCAGGTCTAATGTTCTCCTCTTTGAGCTCCCAAGCCAATGGCCCAAGGCATGTGCTACTTAGGGTATCCTTAAAATGTCTTTTGTTCCTGCACCACTTCAATCTTGGAATTAGATCATTTAGTTAGAACCAATAGAGCATGACAACATAAAGATCTTAGATCTCCCAAGTAACACATCTCAATAGCTCAGAGAGTAGAGCATTAGATCTAAATGGCTTAGGTCCCAGGTTCAATACTCACTGGGTTAATCTTTTTTCCCCGGATGTTTTGTTTTCACATGGCAATTTCGGCTATTTTGTGAAAAACTCGATATACTGCAAAAAATGAAGATCATGCCAACTTGAATGTTTTTTAAGAGAACAATAGAGTTTTTCCTAAATGATTTTCAGCGAATTCAGTGAAAAATTTTTTCAATCCAGGAACAGTTAGGTTACTGGGCCAGGTTGTCAACTGACTTGTGTATGGATACTGTAATGGGTAATGTTACTGACGGAAGGCATGGAATTGGTCATGAAATTCTCAATACTATTACTGATTGAGACATTATGATAAACGATTTCTGACTACTGGATCATTATCAATGATTTCTGATAATTGTCTATTAATCTACTTTGCATATGTAAATTTGAAGGAAACTTTTCTCGACATTTAAAATTTCATTTGGCTTGATGTTAAATTAATACTTTCGCACTTAGTTAATTGGATTACTATGATTTATGAATTAACAATAAATCTGTATTTCAAATATCAGTATGTTTATTTCTTCAAGGTCAAATCACTTGTCAATATGAACTAATTTTTAAGTATTTTTACTCTTCACATTGATTGGGATCAACATCATTTGGAATCCTCCACAAATTAATGTAATGTGGCATCGCACATCTCACACTATGACCAAACTGAATACCTAGGAAATGACGCAATAATATTTCCCAGTAACCCAAGTCCTCTTGAACATTCTTAGGCTGAAAATTGATTGCCTTGAGATTGAGTACTTCGACACAGAGAAAGTACGCACAGTCAAATGATATTTCTTGACAATTATTGAGATCTATGTATGTAATACAAGGCAAAGAAGTAAACATCTTGGAAAAGTGACATTCTGTGAACTGAGTACAATTTCCCATTTCTATGACTTGCAGATCAACACAATTAACTACTGTGTCACAAAATACATCCGCATTTATAGCAGTACAACCGCTAATGTCTATGTGGCGTATTCTTTCCATGTATAAAAAAATAAATGGACTAAATCCTTCAATTCTGCCACTTATGTCCATCTCAACATTTCCACCATTTTCTGCCATCAGAAAGACACTTGTGGAGAAATTATACATCATCTGCAAAAAACAATACATAGACATTTTCAATCAAACTTCAGGAATAGGAAGTGCACTGTCACAATAATTAACCATTTCTTTTCATAAAAATAAATATCGTACCGATTCCGCTGAATCTCTGAAATAATTTGTCCCATCAGTAATCACCTGTTCACAAACATCTTGTTCAACAAGCATTCTACAAGGAGGACATAACTTAATTACAATTCACTATCCCACACAAACAATATTGATAATTTGACAACATAAAACTAAAATTATCATTTCCAAAATGAACCAACCTATCTACTTGTGGACTATGGTGTATTCTTTGATTGGGTATTTCCTGTCCATTGAAGAAACGAAGAACCCTTTGTAAATTATCGATTTCATGTGACAGTCTTGATCTGTTTGAATTCCTAGCCAAATTGAATCTGTACATGACGACAGATGAACGGCGAATGACTGTATTCGTGGCTTGCAGCTATTTTATACCGAATGCTGACTCTTAATCTAGGTCCCTTAACAAAATGTTATGTAATAATGGGTTTCTTAGTGAAATTTCTCATTTCAGTGTGCATAACATCAAATAGGATTGCTAAGAAGAAATACGTTTAAGCCGATTTTGCAGAATTACTACAATTAAGAAGGACAAGATTTCAACTTTACATTTATTTCCCTTTCCACACAAGAATTTTAATCAAATAGATTATCACAAAATATAAACTGATCTTGGTTTGCCGAAGCAAGTTTTTCTTGCAGGTATTCTAATGTAGTGTCTGCATCAGAAAATGGTATACATGTACTTTCCTTGGCATCTGTCAATATACAATGAAGGGGATATTATGTAAAATGTTACATTTCTAACTACGAAAAATGGATGAAAAATGTTTAAGATAAATATAATAATTGTGACATATAAATATCATTCACATGTCACCTTGGCAAACAACTAAATCTTCTTGCATTTTCTGCTTCTTAACTGGCGCTTTGAAGTGTTTTTCTGTGCTGCCGCCAATTGCAGTTCTCTTGTCTGTTGACGAGTTCGTCCCTGTACTTGAATGGCATCTTCCTACAAATTTAAAATAAATTGTCCAAAAATGAAGAATTCTTGACAATTTATGTTGCATGTGAAATGGTAACAATTCTCTATCAGGCTGAAAGCTAATTGAACAAAGTCTTACATTCTTTGCGAGCTTGACACGTATTTTGAATGGCCTTTTCTTCTTTACCTCTGAATAAAATATTCAAACTTACAAGCGACCCAAGTACACAATTACCTCTTAATATCAATAGGAAATAATACTGTAATTGAAACAAACCTTCTACACTTGGAATAGATGGTAAAGATTGATTGTCATCATTGTATTCTTCATCACTGTCATTTGTGGTAGTTTCTGTAATAAATGGCAGTTATGGTTTGAAAATAAATTTCATTACAAGAAATTAAATGAACACATTTTTCTCCTTCTTTCTGAAATGATTTATTCTTGAAAAAACATTTGTAATTACGTGAAAAATCTCGGAATTGGAATGGCTTCCTTTCTGGTAGTGTGTTAGTACATTTAACAGCTGGAATCTGTCTTTCAATCAGTTCCTCAAGTTTCTTAATTGGTCTCAAAATTCCATGATCTAGAATTTTAATAACATACAAATCAATAAATCTGTCAGCAAAATATGTGACTACATACATGCATACAATTAAACGTACCACCATCAACTCCTGCAATCTTTTGGTGTAAATCTACCAAAGGGTCAAAAGCCTCATCTGCAAATATTGTAAACATGGTGTATATATTTTGTAAACAGTTACGAAATGCATTATGTAATTTCTTAATAATCTTACGCTCATCAACATCGTAGTCACAATAGTAGAAGCTTCTATCAAATGGCAAATATCGTATCCTGGCTGTGCGATAATCCAAATCACCAGGCTTCCTCACCATGAAATTGCGGCCAGTGTAATCACCTAAAATCTTATCTTTCAAAAATACATTGAATACTTCACCACTTCCACTGATTGTTGTAAAGAAGCCATTATCAAATAGCAGAAATATGGAAGGATCTCGACCTTCATTCTTGTGACCAGACCTCAAAGTTTTATATTTTTCAGCTATCCGCACCAAGTGAGTCAACTCCCTCACAACTTTCTCTGTGTGAACTTTTATTGATTTACGAAGTAATGCCGCAAGGTCAGTCTACAAAGGAATAGCGGTAATACCATTAATAAATGCTATTCTGTAATTACACATAAATATATAATTTCACTATTTATTACCTTATTTCCTTTGGGATCTTCAGCTGTAGCCATGGTCACAAGTAAGATAGTGTTTAGTAGGTGACATTAGAACGAAATTTATAGTGACTGGATTACGTAATTTAGACATCTAACCTAATTGAATGACTAAAAAGGTTCCTCTCATCAGAACATCTTACAAAGTAACCGGTATCAGTCTGGAGACTGGTTTTGTGCTTAAGGTTAGCACACACTGGTTACAACGTGCGAAAAAGTGATTTGATACCTACAGAATTTCCAATTTACCACAAGTTACAAATTGTACACATGAATAAATTATTTCCATTCATTTCTTATGCATAATAATGTAAATTTGGACAGTTTGTAAACGAAACAGCAATAATATTTAAATGACACTTATAAGGAGGTGTGTACGTAGCATTGGTGAATTCATTGGAGTAAAACGACTGACTTCTTCAATTGTGCAAGTCTTTACAAAAAAAAAAATTACTGCTAATTTGGTCAATTTGTAGTAGAAATAAAAATTTCAGTAATGATACCATGCATAAATTTGATAATTCCAGTTATGCAATTTTTATTCTTGACAGAAAAATATTTACATGAATGTGACGAAGATTTTGAGAATTCTGATGACAATATGAGCACTATTTTTAATTTTGTTAACATAATTCCTTTGCTACTAAATATTCTTGTGAATGGTTTAGAATTGACAAAAGACACATCAAGGGAAAATGATGCTTACAAATTAATACGCTACTGTGCTGATTACAGGTTTCTAATCTTGATATGCGTCCAAACAAAATTATGGATTCTTATTGAGGAAAAATATAAAAATATTTATTTTCCAATAATTTCAGAATAAGCTATTCTCATGTTGACATGTGGAATATTATGATCAATAACTGGGATCATTTTTACTGGTTGACTGGAGAGATACCACCTACTTTTAGATTACTAATGGATGAATTGAGAGATAAATTACCCAAAAAAACATCTGGACGCAAATGTGTACTCAATATTGAAAATCAGGTAATATTCGTGCCTTATTAATATCGGTTTCTGTAATGTTTGACATTTATTGGCTTTACAATTAAGTTTTTAACCATTTATTGTTAAAAAAATGCAGGTTTTGTTAACTCTAGTTTGGCTACGAAAATATCCTACAATGGTCTAATTAGGAGTTGCTTTTGGAATTCCAGTTACATCTGTCCATAGGATTATACACAGGATTCTTCCTATAATGCATGTTGTAACGGTTCCAAAATATATTGTGTGGCATTCACCTAATAAGTGGAGAAGTTTAGTTGGAAAAGTACCTGATTGGCCTCAGGTTGTTGCTATTTTGGATGGCACCCCCTTCAGAATAAGTCACCCGGCGGGGAGATTTCAAAGGATATTTTACAGAAAAGACCGACATTGCTTCTTTTTAAACTGGATTGTTATTGTGGATGTAACTGGCCAGATTGTATTTAGTGCACCAGGATTCCTCGGCCACCTGTCTGATTCAACTTGCTTCAGGTGTAATTTAATGTTTTTCCGAAAAACTCTATTGCAATGTCAATTACAAATTCAGTTGCTGATCCTTTTAGAAATCAACCTAACTGGTTAGTGCGCAAAATAATTCAATTAAATTTTTTGTATTGTTTCACTGTAGGCACGTGAAGCTACCCGAATTTCCTCAAGGTCTTCAGATAATGGCTGATTTAGGATTTGAGAATAAAAGTCCACTTTTGCTGCCAATATCAAATAATGGCAACCAGATGCGAGGCATTATGAAAGAGTAATTTTGATTCACTCATTGAAGATTAAATTAAAATGTTTTCATATATTTAATGTGGTTACATTTTGTACTGTGTATAAATTGTTTTCATTATAGGTATTTCAGATCCACTAGATCTGGCATTGAAAGGGTATTTGGAATTATGAAATCGTCATACTCTGCTGTGGGTTCAAAATGATACAGGGGGAAGCGTTACTTTTCTCCAATAGTGTGCAACATTAGCGCTTCCCTTCATAACTGACGATGTCAATTATTTACTGTTTTGCGCAAAAATCTTATTATCTGAATCCGCCTCCATTAATTTGAATGTGGCTGAAATGAGCCACACTACTGAAATCAGTCATGTGTCATTTTCCGCTCAGTTATCTTACAATCATTGAACCGTGTATGCCACATTTGTCTTACATTCAAGGGTACATAAATAGAAGATGCAATGAATTAAATTTTTAGTCTGCTTCTGACTTCAACTGAAACACATCAATCCAAACAAAATTTTGAAATGGCTTGTGGTTCAGATTGGGACGCACTGTTACAGGCCAAGTATAAATTTTATGACATTGAGAAATCTATTTATTTGGCAAACAGAAACAGGGCAAATTCACCAGATATGTATGCAAAATTCATTTGCGACACATTGAAAGATGGTGATGTCCCTGATAACTTGTTGAAATTATACAGGGAATCAGTATATGGCAATGATTCCAAGGTCAAGCAGCAAATAACCAAACGCATTTATGCTATAGGAAACAAAGTGCGGTAAGATTTTGACTTTGGACTTAAATACGCAAAACAGATGAATGGAAATTTCGGCAGAAAAATATATATTTTGTTTGTAATGGTTTCAAATTAATTTTCAGTGAGAATGATGCTGTAAAAGACATTGACATGCTACACGCAACTGATTACTCTTCAATGGATTTGGAAACATTGAACACGACTTTGCAGCAGCGCAAAAACAAAGATGAAATGGTGCGCAACAAAATGAGGTACAACATGGGTTTTGCATTTAAAATGTTTAAACTTTTTCATTGACTAATTCATTTTGATACAGTTTGATGTACTGGAATCAATGTAATGTTTACTACTTTTGTCAGGCTTGTGGCTGGGATGCTTGAGGATAACGACAGTAAGTGCAGTCAATAGACCGTTTTGCGCTTAAAGCTGAACAATAGTTTGAATGAATCTCGCATAATATTCCTTTTATATCGATGCCACATTATTACTTTAAGAATGTGCTGATCATCAAGTGGAAGATGCAGATGTTGAGCCATCGGACAATGAGGAGGATCAAATTCCCGATGATGAAACCAGTGCCAGCAGTTCACACAAACGGAAAAGTAAGTTTGCGATATAAGTTCTATCATAACTACGTTTTCTCTACTAGATTTTAAAGCAAGAAATGGAGAGGTCGTTGTTTATTGATAAAATATGTTTATTAAGAAACATTCAGTGTACTTGACAAAACTTTTCAAAAATATGTAGCTCTTAATGTCAACTAATGCACTAGCTGTGCTTTTTGGACCACACGAGCGGAAGGAAATAGTTCAATTTTTTAACAACACACTTTATTCTTCTTCTAAACTATCTACGCACACTGTGACTTGAAAGTTCTGCATTTAAACATAATATGCGAACAGAAATCTCTTACAAAATATCAAGGTGCGAAATAACATTTTGTAGTTCAACTACAAAGTAAATGCCAAATATAATGGTAACACGTATGAACTGTAATCATGACAAATTTGGTGTTGCACACAATTAAGACCGACTTCTTGATTTATTTCCAAGAAGTTATCAAGAAATAACAGACTTATGGTTTATTTGAAAAACCATGTCTTTTCAAGTCTCATGTAGAAAACTTTAGCCACGTGTAGAAATAGCTCACAAGAGAAAGCTCTTAATCTTCTTGAGGTAGTTTTTCTTGCCTAAAAACAAATAGCATAATTGAAGAATGCTATTTCAAAATGCTTACAAAAATACAAAGAGACAGTGTAAATAGTATTATATTGAATACTTTTTTCTGTTTGCATTGGAAACAATGCAAAAGACCATAAATATCACTTAGTTTTTGTGCAATTCAAACAACAATAACTCATAAATAATCTTTGTAAAAAATTCTGTTTACACAAAAGTATAGTACACCTGAAAGTTTTAAAGTAGAGTGAAATAGGTTTTTTAAAAGGAAAAAGCTTAAAATTCTAAGTTGGTGTAGAGTTTAATTAATGTTTTCACATGCTTCATTCCCACAGAAGAAACAATTTCAGCCATCATCATTCTTATGTTGGTTTGCAAGGTAAGGTAGAAAATATGGAAACCTTGGTGATTTCCTCCTATGGATCAAAAACTTTTTTTGTACATTCAAATGCAGTTTGGATTGTATTTTTGTCACATTTTCGTGAAAAAATTACAAAAGCGTTTCTGAAAGTATTTTTTGTCGGATACTTTGTTAATGGAATGTTTTGGAGGACATTTACCTTACCATGCATCATCACTTCATAATGCTCAGATGTTACCTTTACCACTAGACCATGCACAGCTTAAGGTAGCCTGAGCGTTTGCATCTGAGACTTGCTTCACAAGATTGTTTACTAATTCCGTTAAATTGTCTATTTGTTCATCTTTTTTCTCCATCTGTTTTTTTAAAGTCTCTAGTTCACTGCAAAGCAAGTTAAGAACATTGTTTGCACATAGACACAAAATGTTTACATGGGTACACAAGTAATACGGCCATTTCTGAGCAGTACATTTAAAAGAACTCATTCAAATAAGTGTACCTGTTTGTCGTAGTTGTTGTTTCTGCAGTCGAAGCATGTGAAGTAGATGGTTGACTTTCAGAAGCAGATCCACTTGGTTGCTGTGTTGTTGGAGGTTGATCAATTTCAGCAGGCCCTGCCGTCGGAACGTTAGCTGCACTTTGCATACCAGAAGCAGTATCCGAACCAGATGGAGTCACTGTGCTGGTAGCAGCGTGTGTACTGGGATCAGTAATGATTAATAAATTTCCACTGGACATTGTAACAAATTGGTAGAAATTTGGAATTTCAATTTGCCGTGTATGATTCTGAACTGTCCAGGTGTCTAAAATGGCCATCCTTTGATTTTGTAAATCAAGGGAATAAATGGTGTTAGGTGTTCTGGGTAAACAAATCAGTGCAGATTCTGACTGCATTCCAGCATCATGCACAGTCAGTGTTGACTGTTGCGACTTGTTATCTGGTAATGTAGCAAATTCCTGCGAAGTGAGATTGGAATCTTCATCATCCATGTCCCTGAAAATCATTTATGAATAACTGTATTTTCGGACTTCATAGAAATCTGCAAAAACAATGTTTTTGTGCTGACAGATACATGTTAAAGTATTAATATGTGTAGGCAGCTGAAGAAATTTTATTGGACGTTAATATTAAAAAATGAAATGTACAGGTTACATTACCTTTGACTTTGTGTGACAATGCAAACTTTTGAGTTGTTTTGAAGTTCAGGTAAAGAGTTCACAGGTTTCGTTCTGGCTGCCGGTGTAGTGTTCAACAAGTGTATTTGGTCTCCTGCTGTTAGTTGTCTTGAAGGCTGAAAACGTACAACTTCTGTGCTTGTTGCTTGACTGACAGATGCACCTGTAGTTGGTGCGACATATGCACCAGTACCTGATGCAATAGGTGTGGCTGTACCTGGTGCGACAGCAGCTTGCAGTACCATTTGTGATGGAGTTCTCTGAGTCCACATTGGTGATGGACGAGGCAATGCAGATTGTACTGCTGCAGTCGGTTGAACATAACTGATTGTCATGGTCATGTTTATTGGCTGAGAAACAGTGTACATAAGTGCTGGCTGAATGATGTTGACTGTTTGCGGTCTAATAATTTGTCCGGCAATAGGAACAGCTTGTACAGCAGGTTGTACCGGTACTACTGAAGGTTGGGTAACAACTACTTGGCTTTGCTGCATGAAGAGATGTTGGTCAGAAATCTGAACACCACCAGTCACTTGACCTTGCATTGATGTGTATGATGTGCCGACATACTGTTGCTGAAGAGTTACACCTGCTCCTGATGTAGGTGGAGGCATTGGTACAGTGGGATAGTTCGCCTGCAGTGTACCGGGTATGTAAGTTGCTGCAGCAGTTGGTGCAGTCACCGGTATGACATAGGTGACTGTTTGTTGTGATGTTCTGCAATAATATGAATTTTTAAGGACCTAAATTTACAGGTGTCATTTACATGCAATTAAATTTTACCCATCAGTAAACCATTTAAATACATCATTTGCCATTGAAAGTATTTAAATTTACAAACATACCGCTGTCTGTCAAGGGCACCCAAGCTGCCAACTGGTCTGTTTGTGTTTGAGGGAATGTGCTTGAATGGATCTCTTCCAGATGCCATGTCTGTAATAACATCACAAAACCATAAGAACACAAATGTTCAAAGCAGCCAATTCGAAGTTCACATTGTAATGACAAATATAATTCACTACATACAACTGTATTTAAAATGTGAATCATTGAAAAGATAGGTAGTCATTTAAGAATTTTAGAAAATTCTTTACCACTGCGCATGATTAAAACCGTCTACGACAATATTGCATGATTATGGGTAGCTGATGGAAAATATACTTCTATTACATATGCAGGAACATCTATGCATCTTAAAGTTGTTATTACTTATTAATGTGTACCTTTCGATTGTTTCTTTTCCAGCGAAAAAAAACCTTTTGTATCGTCGACAAAATCGCGATCGCGATTGCTTTACTTCGATACCGGATATGAGATTTTCACGCCATTACAGATTCATATATTAATGGATGTAAAATGTTTCCTTATTACAGATGATGATGTTTATCAATTCGATGTGTCAGAGCTTAGAAAAAGAAGCCATGTATTTCATTGCATAAGAAAAATTATTATTTTATTTTACACCGATGCAAATAGCATTCTAAGTAAGATTGTAGTTTAAAATACTGAAATGAAATTGCATGCTCTCTGGCAGGGGGCGCCATCTACTCATAAAATAAACTAACTGAGCGGCTTAATAATTCATAATAATTTAGGTCCTGATGAATTTTTTGGCAAAAACAAGAAGGAGCAAAATGAAGTTGGAATGGAATCAAGACAATCTCGAAATGTTGATGATGGCGGCAACTGTGGAATACCTTTGAAAGAAGGAGGTGAGCAGAATTTCTTTTCCCACCAAGAACAGTAGAAAAATCAAGGCACATTTTCAGTTTGTGCATTGTGTTCGCACTAATTTAATGAATACAAATAAATTTATATGTGTATTCAGAAATTATCCTGAATGACAATATAAACTTGTTTGAGGAAATTCCTGAGGAGCCCAAGAATTTGGATGACATACCACGTAAAGCTCAGAAGGTTTATGGTTCTGCAAAGAAATTGCCACTCAATGCAGATGAGACATCTTCTCAGAAGTAGGTTGGCAATAGTGAATAGGACATGTATTTGCTGAAGAAATAAATGAATATTGTATATTTTCTGAAAATACTTTGTTTCCAGATATGATAACATGATGAAGACAGCTGCTGGTACAAGTGGGTAATTTATATGAATTTGCTAAAATTCCATTTGTTGGAAAATAAATTAAATAAGACTGTACTCATATTTCTTAAGATTGTCTTCAATCAGCTACTTTTCAGATCAAAAACCCCTGCAAAGAAGGAGCAGTCTGAAGATGTTCTGAAGTCATTTAACGAAAAAGCAGCTTTGTACATTTGGAATAATATGACCTTTATTTCTAAATGATATGAATTAAGAATAGGCCTTGAAGAAATAAAATGTCTTTTAAGGGAATGAAAAAAACTTTTCAATACGCTTATTTCATTATGTGTTTATTTTCAGAAAGAAGAAAAAGGAAGTTGACAGGAAGCAGCTGCAAAGAGACCTTTCTGATGTCGCAAAGTTGGCCAAAAATGCTCTGATTAATTACGATGCTTACCTGCAGGGTGATGCCGTTCTGAAGAACATTGACCTCGCCAAGTATAGAGCACAAATTAAAGGAAAATTGTCCGAGAACAATGATGATGATGATGATGACGTAAATTTGAAATTTAATATTGCTGAAAATGTTACCTTTGCTGCATTATAGGCCTTCAAGAATAGTGAAATAACGGCACTTTTTTTTCTTTCCAACCAGAATTAGTAACCACTGAAATCTGTGACAACACAAGTGGACAAGGTTTAAATTGTATTCATTGCACTTATTCTTTATTTCTGCATATTCTTGACTTACCTATATTTATGAATTTCTATCAATTTATTTATTTCACAGGAGACCATGTGGACATGTTTGGAATTGATGAACCACAAAATCAAATGGCCTCTGTTTATATTCAGCAAAATTATGATGAATGGCTGGATGGAAATTTTGATTTTTAAATGTCAAACGAACGAATTGCAAATTAATTGTAAAATTAAAGTGCTAAAATGTAATAAACATACATATTTTGTCCACCAATGGGATGTTTTATTTGCATTCGAATTATTAAGCGACTGGAAATTAAAGAACTGCGAAGAATTGGATGCGAATTTCTATCGGCACTTTTGAAGCTATTTTGGGGTTCTAATTTAAATTGATACAAGTTTGCTGCAATTGCATCTATTCTCCATTTTATTTAGAGGACACATATATCTGAAAATTGAACTTATTTTATATTTGTGGCGTTAAGAAATTTGCCTTAACTGACGCCATTTAAAATTCCCCAACTTCGGTCAGTATTGAAACCCAATGCAGTTTGGTGACTGACACCAGTAAGGATTGTAAATGAATGATTTTATGTAATTAGATTTAATAAATACCACTGTGAATATTTGCAAAAAACTGTCATAAGTAACTACCAACTCAATCACAATTATATTAAAATTTGCTTTACAATGAAAACACAACATGCAGTGATTTTCATTATCGCATATGTTTTATTGCATAACATTCCAATTCGCAACGATTGAAAGAAATAAATGTCATAATTTTATTATGACGGACTTAACGTTTAGTGACTTATCACAGTATCATATCTGTATTCAGATACCAAACTGACTCGAGTTGTTCTGCAAATTCACTGAATTCAGCGAATTCACTGACATTTATTTAGGAAAAACTTTAATAACTCGTTCTGTCAAACTTCTCAAAACAGTGAAAAGACAGCACAATCTAGTTTTTCGCAAATTATTAGATCTGGCTGGTATGTCAGATCTTTTAGCATTCTCACTGATGCAAAATTTTAACTCAACATTTAATATCTACCAAAAATTCATCAACAACAAACTGTTTAATATCTGTTCATAAAATAAATGGTATCCTGAACACAATTCTTGTCAAGAAATGTCATCTGAAAAGTAATCCTTGGTCTCTGAAAAAATAATGACAGTTCTTCTACAATGGCTGCAATGGCTAATTCAACTGAATTTATTATGAAAGTTCGTGAAGTTGTTTTTCTATTCAATGACATCTGATTTAGATTCTCCATAAATTTCTTGAAAAACCATGCATTGTAAAATGTCTTCCCAATATAACAGTGCCCAATTAGATATTTCATCCCTCTCACTGGATCTGTTTCATTTTTATACAAAGTGTACGCACCTACATAATGTCGTTGCTTTGGTGCGAATGTTAAGTCACAGCATAAAAAATTCCTGTATATTTTTTCGTCAAGTAATTTTCGGAAAGGGTTTCGGGCTGGTACTAGTTGAGTGAACTTTGTTCCAAATTGACTAGTTGTTTGTACCATGGTTTAAAAAATCAAGGATTATTTTGTGCAAGTAAATAGTGATATCCTCTGGAGTAATTGAAATAAATAATGTACAAAGCGTTTGAATGTCAAATTTTGGTTCAATTAGGTTTGTGAATGCCTAAGATGGCCATATCAAAATACAATTTCTCATCAGTGTTTAGGCACCTAGCATGGTCGGTTCATTATAGACTATCAAAGGTTTCGAAATGGTCAATCACCTCAGTGTTGAAAGAGACATAGTTTCCCTGAGCATCTGACACCATACATTCCTGAGATTATTTAAACAAAGACAACTGAAGATATTAAACTGAGGAAATCTGTGTGAGCAAAGAGAACTTTGACCCAAGAATGTAGCTTTAAATTGAGGCACAAGACTCATTCTGTACTCATCATCACGTTTATGGCCTTAAGACATTGTAAATATGTACAGAAATAATTTATTTATTTGTCTTGAAGGTCCATCTCAATTATGTACATGCGGTCGTGAATTCAAATTATTTCTTCTTACTTGGACCTACAACAAAGCCGACTGTTTACTGATCATTTCTAACATTACAAACGTTATATCGGTACTTTTCTTTAAAAATAACTGAACAAAGATCTACGGCTGTTGCTTTACAATTTAAATATTTTTAGCAAGAATGATTCGTAATATATTGGAAATAGAATGTAAATGATTGTATGTAATGTCGGTGACGTGATTATCTGTGTATTCAATTTCTTTTCGAAATTTGTTTGATGTGTTTGAAAGAACATGCATCAAAGGTAAGCGCAATGATGCGACAATGCTAATATGTACTGGATGTAATTGCATTATTCGTATCATTCAGAAGAGTATATTTAATTACCTTGTCAAATTATTTTCTGAACGTTTTGCATTTGATCTGCAGCAATAACAAACACATGTAAAAATTGCTGATATTTTACTTTTCTCAGAAAGCTATTCGTGGTCAGAGAAATTCCTAAAGTGTGATGAGGGTGGACGCAGAAACTGATCAAATATACGAATCAGAAGAAAAACAGAGCTCATTTCATTGGTGTCATCATTAACCTGGAGAAAAATGGCATCATATTCGGCGAATTGAAGTCATGAATGATGAAGCAGAAATTTACCATTCGTTTGCGTGGAATTAACAATCATCGTGAGTCCGTATTTTTGGAAAAAAGAGAAGAAAAAAATTTTATTGACAGAAATGTACAAACTACAAATACTTTCTGAAACAGTGTTAAAAACAAAGATGTCAGGGTCTCCTAAGTTCAGAAAAATTAGAAAACGTGTTTATTTTGCGTGCAGAATGACAGCTGGTCATGCCACATGAATAATAAATAAATGTGCACGTTGAAGAATAAAAAGCATCACGAAAACGTGAGAAATTAGTGAATATTTTTACTGGGTATGATTTCATAGAAAGATTATGAGAGATTACGTTATGTTCTAAATTAGGAAAAAACAAAGTTGTCTTTACATATTTTTTGTCTACACAAGGCCGAAAACAGATGAGTGTTGAAGAAATACAACCCAAATAACTGGAAAAGCATATTAGAATCACGACAACTAAACAAATAATTGCTTATATAAGGTCTCAGTCAATAGGTGTTTGATATCATAGACATCAGAAGTAAACTAAATCAAACGATCTCAACCTGAGGTGAAGAAATTATACGTTCACTCACAAAGGAGAGGCTGCGGTGAATACGGACATTTACCAGTCGTTGCAGAAACATTCCAAGAAATTTCGTATTTGACAAATAAAATAGACGTGCTGCAACAAAGAATTGAAGGTAACAAATAGCACGCAACATACCACTGTCAAACAGCATTTTCACCAATATTTCTTCACACTACCAGAAGAAAGACACTTACTTCGAAGTCTCAAAGCCACGAAACCAAACCAGTATTCCTTGGGAGTATAATCTCAAAGGGGTTACAAAGATGATGACATTATGCACAATTTGCGCAAGTATTCTGGTTATAATATTCTTAGTGGCAACAGAAGTTACAGGACACGGGAGATTAATTACACCTCCATCCAGAGCATCGATGTTCAGACAAGGCTACAATAATCCAGCAAATTACAATGATAATCAACTATTCTGCGGTGGAAGATCGGTAAGATAAAAATGTATTTATTCTTTTTGTAGAGTGTATTTCCTTCTACTGTTCACTACTCACTAACCGTTCTCATTCAGAAAAAAGGTAAACTCTTATGTTTGAGAGTTAAAATAATTAGGAATATCTTTTTAAGTTCAGACACAAGTATTGACGAAAAAGTTTCTTGCTGTTTACAACTTACAATAAACCACGTTTTTATCTATCGTAGCATCAATGGGAGACAAACGGTGGTCGATGTGGTGTGTGTGGAGACCCGTGGGACGGTGTTCGGGAACATGAGGCGGGAGGCAAGTTCGCCAATGGGATCATCACCTGGACGTACGAGGAAGCAAGCATCATGAAGGTTGTTGTACAGATTACTGCTTCACACCAAGGTGAAAAAACCATACAATTTTATCCTTATTTCTTTTGTTTCTCTATTAAAGTTGAATTTTTATTCCGTTTTGATGGAATCTTCTTAATCCTCCAACTGTCACAATCTTAGTCATCTTCACTGATTTGTCGCTTTGAATAAATCTACAAAGTTCGAATTTTGTTATCTTTGATTATTACATTACATTAAGTAATATGTACTTGAATGGATTTGCTATTTCAATAGGTTGGATTGAGTTCAGAATTTGTCCCGTAAATAATCCTACAATGAGAGCAACACAACAGTGTCTGGACAGATATGTTCTATCGGTGGTTGATGTTAATGGCAACCCACAAACCTCAGAATTCGGATCAACTAGAACCCCAGTACGACAAATTAAAAATATTTGCAAGCTTTGAAACTCAATAGATCAATAAGAATAACCATATTTTGTTGCTGAATAAATTTGTTTTCAAATTTGATTCTCACAACAACAATTATGGAAATGAAAACCATCATTCTGGTTGAGGTATCCATCATTACATTTCAATTGCAGTTTCGTAATAGTTGTCGGGTAACAAGGTACCGTACCTAGTCATTCTTAGTACGTACCTCGTACCTCAAAGATACTATTTCCCGGAAGATATTTCTAAACTCTGAGAAGGGACCAGTCAGAAAAATTGCCCAAAATTTGATTTGAGGTGTCAACGAGTTGCCTGTGAATAATTGATAAAACAGCCTTGTGTCAGGCTAAGATAGTTTAAATAATGATAACTGTGTCAAAAATAACAAGAAAGAGTCGCATGCCCGACTAAAATTACTTATTTAGTAGCACAGATGTAACTGCATAAGCAGTTACCGTCCAAGACACCAGTTTTAGATGGAAACGTCTGAAGCCTAAGGTGTCATGACTTCTCTGCATTGGCAGACTGGTCTCCAAACCAGACAATGTCATGCACCTTGCACTTGTAAGTGTAGATATGTCATTCTGAAGAGTGTCATTTGTGGTGCCATGAACTCAGGTTATATGGAGGTTCTACCAAGATGGGATGTAGCTCCTGTGGGTAGATTGACAAGAGGGTGAAGTTGTCTGTCATGGCAGAAAGATGATGGAATGGCCTGTGGTGATTTTGCTCACAAGGGTTCACATCCCAAGGCAAAGGCACCATATTTGGACCTCAAGAGACCTCAATCAATTTTTCCAGGGGTGTGTAACTGCTCACATAGTTACCATTCAAGACACCAGCTTTAGGTGGAAATGTCTGAAGCTTATGGTGTCATGAGTTCTCTGTATTGGCAGACTGGTCTCTAAAGCAGACAATGTGATGCACCTTGCATACAAGTGTAGACATATCATTATGAAGAGATTCATTTGTGGTGCCATGAACTTGCCTGCACAGATACCTGTGCTCTTTAGCCTGAAGAAAAAAGAAGTAAAAGTCGTTCCTTAATTGAGAAATGTTCCTGGAATGTTTCTTTTCTTAGATGTACTCAAAACACCCTGAAATCACCATGTGTGCAAATGTGACAAATAAATTCCAGAAGGAAGTGCCCTGGATAGCAAAGAAACATTAAACCGGCTGAAAAGGGTTAGATGTAATATCAACATATCTACATTTGTTATTCTATGTTTAGATTACTGCCATACGGGACTATACAGTCTATTTAAGGCTACCTCAAGGTTTAACTTGCAGCCAGTGTGTTCTTCAATGGAAATATAACACAGGTAAATATTTGTATTCATGTGTGGTATTGTTTACTTGCGAAAAAACAAAAATTGGTCTAAAAGATGAAAATCCACCTTTTTAATATTCTGACTGTTAATAATGAAAGTTATTAAATTATTTTCGAGCAAGGGAACAGCTTTATATCTAATCTGTTCTGCAGGTAACAGCTGGGGCGTGGACCCAGACGGAAATGGAGGCATAGGTCTTGGTCCTCAGGAACAATTCTATGGCTGCTCGGATGTCAAAATTGTCCAACAATGTCAGGCGTATGACACAAACTGTCGCAATCAACTGGGACAAATTCCACCATCTAATCAGGTAACCGATCATTAACACCCTAACAGCTTCAGTAGAAATTGATAATTCACATTCACATTCTAGGTTGATGATTTTATGAAAAAGATTCTACATTAGTACTGAAGGATTTACTATTTTATAGGAAACTAACAGCAATAATAACAACAACAACAATAACAATAACAACAACAACAATAATAATAATAATAATAATGGTAACAACAATGTTGTCATCAGTGACGCCGCGATATACATTTGTACAAGTAAGAGTGTTTTCTTGTTGTATCGAAGTAATGATTAAGAATATCCTGAATGCCGTTATTTGTCAATAGAAATGACTTCACCACAAATCAATCCAATAAACACGCCGCTGTCATTTATTTTTCAGCTAAACTACCCGGATTGATACCAAACCAATGGTGCCAATCTAACTGTGAATTTAATTCATGTCCGCGACACACCGCTGAATGCAGCTGTGAACCAAAAAATCCAACCAGCAACAACAATAATAACAACAATAACCAACCAGTCGTCATAAGTAACGGCGCTCTGTTTGTTTGCTCAGGTAAACTTATCTTCTTGTCTCCCCTAAGTGTCAGTCAATTGTTACTAATCGTCAAACATGTAGGTCCGGAACAGCGCCGCAGATGTACACACTCAGGTTTTTCACGATAAAGAAATCTGACGCATTTCTGTCAGATTATCTGACAGATCTACTGTTACAAACAACAAAATAAATTTCGTCAAAAATTGCATCCAGTGTGGTTTGAACCCTGATCATCACTCTAATGCTCTACCAACTGGGCTAGGCAGGAATCTGTTGGACAGGAGATTTCTGAAGTGACCTTTGTTTGTTTCATGCACCACTTCACACATGATAGACTTTGTTCATTTCTAGAATCAATAGAGCATGGCCTTATTTAGGCCTTAATGATTCACAGAGACAACCAAATAGTCACTTAGCTCAGTTGGCAGATCATTAGAGTGAGACTCAGAGGTTGTGGGTTCAAACCCCACAGGGGGCAATTTTTGACGAAATGTATTTTGTCCTGTATAACTTTAGATCTTTCAGAGTGTTTTCAATTAGCCTCAGTTTCCGTTTCAGTTCCCAGCCTCAGTTTCAGTTCTAGGACACTGTTCGGGCCTAAATTAACAGTGTCCTGGGACACTGGGACACCCCCGCTGGGACATTGTTAATCCATCTCCATTTAGGAAAAACTAGAATATTCCCAAAGATATTCCAATTATGTGTAATCAAGGTCGTGTACATGCGAGAACTTTCTCCCAAATAAGTTCAATGCAGATGTGTTAGCGTCCCCGAATGTTGTGAAGGTTGACATTTATTTCGGTTGCAGCCAGAGTACAAGGGCAAGGATACGTGACGAATGCATGGTGTCAGGCACAGTGTGAGTTCAACGGTTGTCCTAACCTGGCTAATGACTGCACATGCGAAGCAAGAAATCAGGTCAACAACAATAATAACAATAATGCGGGAACAACTGCTGTTCCAGACTATCAAATCAGTGAAGGAGCTTTATACGTTTGTACAAGTAAGTATTATGTGAGAAAAATAGCCCTCCTAACAGTCCTGGGCCCGGTTTACATCAGAATATTTCCCACATTCCACTATTTCAAGCTTTTTATGGCAGAAACTCTACATTCTAAATCATAGTTTTAGTGAAAAGCCATATAAAAACCATATAAAAGCCATATAAGTACGAAATATAAGATTTAATGTTAATCACAGTAGTATTCATGCCTGACTTACAGGCTGATTTGTTCTTGGTTTGAATCTCACTTTCAGGCAAAGTAGACACAAATCGTGTTCCTCACTGGTGGTGCCAAGTCAATTGTGAATTCAACGGATGTCCTCAACATGAACCGGAATGTGACTGCAATCCTACATCTGTTTCATCTAACAACAATAATGCAAACAACAATAATAATCAAAATAATAACAACAACAATGGGAACCCGTGGCCATTTAGCCCTATTACTACCCCTGACGGAAACACAAACAATAATAACAATAACAACAGCAACAATAATAATAACAATAATAATAATAATAATAACATCGGCTATCCAACCTGGCCATTTCCAGAGCCACCTCAACCAATTTCTCCTAATAATTTTCCTAGACCTCCACGACCTTGGAGGCCGATATGGCCTTTCGGCTATCAGAGAGATAATTCGTTGGCTGGAGGCACAAACGACAATCCTCCTTCCTTTAATCCCGTTGACGAAGAATAAATTAGAAATTAACAGGGGAAGGTAACTTATAGCGTTATCCCTGTTATCTAATATACAATATTAATTGAATTTTTTTTTACACAGTTATTTGACTTACCCTTTAAGGTAAATTATTGGATAATTTGTTTTGAAATATTATTTATTATTAAAGAGAAATTAAGCAAAACATGACTTTTTACTCACATTCTGACAACAGAATGTGATGTTCCCTAATATTTCCGAGGTTGCAGTGCGCACTTTGGGTTCGCTTGTTATTCAATGCTCTAATGATGCGCGTACTTTGATGCAGTTTTTAAGGCATTTAAAATTTTTTTTCGCTATTTTTTTTTTATAATCCATTAATTGAGAAGCTGAAGTCATATTTCAAAAAATTGTAAAACATTTTATTGTGTATAAATGCATTTAAAAATTGGTTAAAAAGTGTCAAAAATTGACCTGTAAAA
Source organism: Haplosyllis leylae (assembly GCA_038406175.1). NCBI lineage: Eukaryota > Metazoa > Annelida > Polychaeta > Phyllodocida > Syllidae > Haplosyllis > Haplosyllis leylae. The sequence goes on along the minus strand of JBCAUG010118695.1, from coordinate 1,721 downwards.
AGGATGGAACAAATTCACAACCACTGAACCTATATTGGGTAATACATTGTGATGTCTTGTAACATTAATTCAAACAAATCTCCATCATTTTTAGCAGAGCTGTTATAACAGCTTTGCTCTTTAAATGGGGAATATTTTTTGGTGAAATCTCATGATTTCTCTCAAGTTTTGGAAATTTTTGAGAGATTTGAATGAATGGAGCCTCCTGATTGGCTGAGAGAGGTGGTCACATGACTCGGCAGTGAGATTTGGGGTGGACATGATGAGTTTGGTCGTTTCCATGTGGAAACAACATGGGAACAGCTCTGCATGAAGCCTAATGGCTTTCTTGTTTCGATTATAACGGTACATAAACTCATCAACAAGCCCATCTAGCATACTTCCTTGGGATCCTCGTTTACTTTTTTAATTTTATTTTCAAATTTCCCCATAGAGACTCAATCCAATTAGTATGAATACCAGTGCGTGAGACAAACTCTTTTTGATGCACAACAACATTATGAGTGTAGTTCATCATGTCTAAAGTCTTGTATACAGCTGCTCCATCAGTGTTAATTGTTGAATGAGGTGGTACTGCTCTAGTAATTAGAGGGATTATGTTGTCATGGTCACACTTCTGAACGAATTGTAAAAAAGTTTTGTGCTCATTTTTATCAATAATTCCAAATAAGTATCTGGGATTAACAGATGGTATACATCCCCTGTTGTATTTACGTTTTCCTCCTATGAATGTTTCATCACAGTGGACCAATGTTCCTTGCACAAATCTTACTTGATTATTGACAAAATGTGTAGTCATAATGTCTCTGAAATATGTGTACCACTGTATCAATCCCTTCTTGGAAATTCTTTTTTTAAGCATCTTTTTACATTCTGAAACACTAAGGTCTTGACAGAAGAAAAACAAGATTGCTATTAATACAGTGAGCAGCAATTTAGATTTACTCCAAAAGGACCTTGTTCTAATGGAATAGCCCTTTCTACAGACATTGCACTGGAAAATCTGCTTATCAGTTAATGATACATCTATGACCTTGGAACATAATTGTTGACAACAATAATAATCAGCAAGAAGCAAATTTCTGCCACGCAAAAAATTAATGCAAGTGGTAATGTTTTGGAAAATTCCAGCAACATCAAAAATATCTAAATCCATCTTAAGCCTACAAAGGTTCACAACATTTAATCAGAGTCACTGAACTCAAGTGAGATGCAAGCTTCTATTTCCACCATACTCCTTTCAAGGTCTGAGTCAGAACTTATGTCAATAACTTCTGGGACCAAATCAGGAAGTTTACCTGGTGATGACTTTGGTGTTTCTTCTTTTGGAATTTCCTTCAAAATTGGTTTGCGGGTTGTTGCTTTCATTGCATAAGACAGAGTTGTGTCACCTTTATCACTTTCTGTGTCTGAATTGTCTTCCGGAAAATTTTCTTCCTTCACTGAATCTGTGTCTTCTTTGAACTGGGAAATGTGTCTTCTTGGTCCTGGTGTAGGAAAAATATTTTTAGTATTTTATGAAGCAATACAAACAAGTCTTACAACTTTTGAAACAATTTTTTGAGTGCCAAAAAAAATTATTATTTACCTCCACTCTTGAACATCCACTTCTGTCCTGGATAACATAAAGAATAAACATAGCCATCTTCCTTCAGTAATCCTCTTGTTATGTACTTGTAAGATCCATAAATTAGGTCGAAAATGTTTTCAGTAAGCAATTC